>DWQW01010153.1:0-12380 GCA_018249695.1 Heliconius erato demophoon | reverse complement strand
TTTAAAGTTATGAGAAAAAATTAGATATAGATAATATATAATTTTTTCTTTGTTTTAATCATCCAAAATATGCCTGAATATTTTTATAAACTTACTATTTTTTATGTTAATATTATAACACTGTACTATATATAACGTGTGAGTGTAAATTCGACTGGTTCGAACTCTACTCGATTAGATAAAATATTTATTTATATTTATATTTTCATTTCTTTGCTTTGGTGTCTAGGCAAAGCGCAGCGTTGGGTTCCGCCACTTAACACGCAATGACTGCAGAACTCGGCAGAAAGTGGGCAATGATATGTCTTAACACCATGGTTCCCTTTGCTATGTGATACAGCGTTAAGCTAAAATCAAATACATGACGATAAATAAGTTATTTCACTATAACATTGCATTAAATATTAGTGACAATATTAATGAAACTGGCGTGTAGAGTCGACGTGTATTAGTCTAACTCGCGCCGTTTATGAATTATGAATTAGATCAACACTCGCCATCGCAACTCTTGTATAGTGGATACTGGACACCGTGGAATTACTAGAATATTTTATTTTAACCTTTAAGCCGCCACATACGACTTACATATTTTATCCGTCTCGAGTCTCGATATTATCATTTCAATTGAACTCACAACGGCTTAGAATATATCTTCTTTGCTACTTAAGTTTCAGAAAATAACATTTCAATTCTAAATGTTGTTAACCTAATAAAAACTGTGTAGGTAGGTATGTATCTTCGTAAGTGCGACACCCACTTGTAGCGGCAAGAGTACCTTTTTTTTAAAGATACGACGACGTGGCAGCTAAAAGGTTAAAATTGTACTGCTCTAGATAATTTTTTTAACTATTACGGTGACGTGATTGCGGTATGTTTGTGTTAGATCTAAACGGTGGTAATGGGTTCTGGAAATCTCAAATAGGACACTTTTACATTTATAATATTGTAAACGGCTAAACTGCGCAACTCTGTCGTTCCATAAAATCTTCGTCACGTCACGTCATTATAATTGTAACTAACATGGTGTCCTACTTATGGTCACGATTACATTAAAAAATGTTTGTGTTGCTTAGACATAGGGCGGTGTTTCTTTCTGTCGCAGCACGCAGAAAATAATATGTATTTTCAGTATCCATCTTGTTGATAGAGGCCATTGTAGCGCCGCGGCACAGCACGTGACTGTAGACGCGACGGTTATACGTTCGATTCCCAGTCGTGGGAATTGATGAAATAAAAACCGCGGCTTTGTGGTCTGCCACTCAACACGCATAGTGTTTTAACATTAGGTTCCCTTTTGCCTACCTTACTATACGTATGATACAGCAATAAAAGAAAAAAAATATTTTAACGTTCAGGCGATGCGCTGCAACGAGCATGGTGCTCGTTAGCACTTTGTGTGCTAGTAAAGTATAATAAAAAATATTATAAAATACATTGGCATCGACATATTCTACCATACGCCGTAGTCCCCAAGCAAAAACCGTTATAATGAAAAAAAAATCTATTTAACATTAATAGCAGACGAGCCATATTTCCTCCAGAGTGATATTGACATTGAGAATGAGCAGCGAGTTATAATTCTAACTGAATAATGTATTAGGTACGAAGGACGCCGTCCACTGCTCAGTGGCTCATATAATTGACCAACTACACCGCAACTACATTTATAACATAACTAGGTAAAGGTAGGGTGACTTATGACGATTTTTTTTTATCAGCTTCACGCTGTATCCCGCACACAGCAGGGTAGGCAGAGGGAACCTAGTGTTAAGACACTCCGTTCCCCACTTTCTGCCGAATTCTGGAGACATTGCGTGTTGACTGGCAGAACTCAACGCCGCGCTTAACCTCGACACCAGAGCGAAGAAATGGAAATATAAATTTAAGTAAATATTTCATCTCCTCGAGTGGGTATCGAACCCACAACCAGTCGGTTTTTCAGTCACACCTCGTGCCGCTGCACGATGACTGAATTTATTTATTTATTTTTTAATTCGAATAATTACAGTGGCATACAGAATATAAATATACTAATTAAGTGCCGTATTAAGAGTGGCATTTATATGCAACTTGTTCTATATGGCTTTCGTGCAAAAAAAATACTGTTTTTATAAAGTTTTAAATTTTTTTACGTACATTACTGTCTCTTTTCTTGATTTCCACAATGTCTTATTTTGTCAGTGCCGGGTAACGAGCTTTAAGTATAATGACTTATCGTAATTTCGATAAAACTTTAAAGGAAATACCTCACTAATGACAATAATATCCTCGATTAATTAAAACGTCGCGCTTATATAATAATAATTTAAATGACGTTGGGAAATGTTTGTAACAATTGTGCATATTATGTACTTAATTAATAACTCATTTGTTATAATACTAATAAACCGGACAAGCGTGAGTCGGGCTCGCCCACCGATGGTTCCGTACAGAAATTTTAAGTCTCGGAATTTTTCTAAGATGAGCTTACAAGTAAATATAATTAAAAATACCAGCTATTTATTAAGGATATACAAGCTCTTCTAATAAAAAATATAGTTGTTATACTTATCTAGAAAACGTATAAAATTTTTTGGTCGGTTTCCAGGAGGCGCGGGTTCGAGTCCCGCTACGTTCAAAATTTTTATACGTTTAAATGAGTATTTTTCTTTCCTAAGTGTAGATTAACACTTTTAATTATAGAAATATGGCTCTTAGTATACGCAAGGAGAATACAATATAATATAATATTCTACATATTCTGTCCAACCATGATTGGCAACATGCCATCATCCCTGTTGGAAAGCTTTCTTTAGTTAATTCCATTGATTGGTACAATTATTCAATAATAATAGTAATTTTAGATACTAATTAAAACTGTAAACACGACGGTCGTAAGTTCGATTCCCACTCGTGGGAATGTAATATTTAATATTTTAAATACCTCGCTCTGGTAACTGTTTCAAGAAAATGGCGGAAACTGGGGAAAAATTGTCTTAACACTAGGTTCCCAGGTTCTTGCCTGTCCTGCTATGTGGGGCATACAGCTTGATGCTAGCAACTCTATGTGCCTATTAAATCTATCCTATCTAGACACATTTGGGGCACAACGTGTTTTTCCTTAAAACATAAATTTTACCAAAAGTCTAAGAGTAATTATTCACCCGTATAATTTAAATATTTGAATAAACTTGCTAATTTAAATGACATTACATTTACGAAGGGAAGCCTAACAACCATTCCAAAACAATGAAACGTAACCAACTTTTGTATTCGTTATTTATTATTTAGAGGGAATAATTTCTTCTTCGTACGAGTACACTTTGGGATGTTTCTAATTTATATATTATAAATGATTGTACCCATTCGTTTCAATTACATATATATATATATATATATATATATATATATATATATATATATATATATATTTAAGTTTTGTATATTAAATGAAATTCAGATATAGCAGGGTACACAAATGCCATAACATGCAAATAAAGCCGACGCCGCACTATGTCTTGTTACCAGATTTGAAAATAATTCATTCCTGCGAGTTGGAATCGCACCCACAATTGTCGTGTTTGTAGTCACAATCTGTGCCGCTGCACCACAACCGCCACAATATAATGATATAATGTCTCATATCTCATAACTCCTAATATAAAAAGCTTTCTTCGTTTATTCATATTTAATAGAACATTATATACGAATGACGAGCAAAAAGAATATAGGTTAAACAATTTATTTCTTGGCTACTATTATAATTAACGCGCTTTATTCTTTGTTCTTGAGAGTCCTGAACTTAATTACAACTTGGCGCTTAAGAATATGGCTTTAATTTTGCTTGTTATTCAACTTTCCATCTGATACTAAGAATGCAACGTAATATCACGTTTTTTCAATTAATAAATGTTAATTTTTACTCAACTTGTGTATAAGTAATAGAATTTAAAAGTTTTTATTAGTTAAAATATGACATTTTAAATAAACTGATATATTTTTAACATTAATCTTTGAACTTAGTTGAGAATGTTGACGTACATCCTTTGTCATGTCCAAAATCGTTGTAGGAAGCACACATAGCATGAAAATCTATAACGGAAGAGACTCGACAAAAACTGGCAACCATTTTTGTCTTAAAATTTAAAGACAATAGAATGTTTATTTTTTCATAGGTCACACTTTGGTGTGACGTAATAGCGTTCTAAACTTTATGTAAATTTGTTAAATTGATTAATTATCTTCAGGCATTTCTTGCGTCTTTCTGTCTTTATATTTAGAAGATTGCTACTACGGTACGGTTCTAGCTTCTTTCTAGTACCCTTATGTATTTAGATGGTAGAAAGACAAATGATGGAATATAACACCGCACTTTAACCAGACTTGACAAGTAAAATTTTCTAAACATATTTTATTTTTCAGCTTTACTTTGTATCCTGCACAAGCATGTTAGGCATAGGGGATCCTAGTGACACTTCGTTCCCATCAGTACACATACGTTCCTCATTTTCTCGTTTCCATAGCAAGAAAATGAAAAGATCAAATATCTCATTTCTTCGAGTGGGAATCGAACCCACAACCAGTCCCACGCTTGTGCTCCTTCGCTAGCTCTAGCCTTTAGACATTTTTTTTTCCTTGCTCCAATCTTTTTTCCCGATTTGATTTGAACTTACAACCATCATCAAGCGTAGTAATTGCACCACACACCCATTTAATTTTATATTGTATACTTGTTAATAGAAGAAACATAAAACGTATATTCATTAAAAGTAGGTAAAAAATCACAGACATACTGACGCTATTATAAAGCTAATTAATAACTACCTTGTATTTAATATGACTTTTCCCTTTATTAAAAACATTAAAATGATATCATATTACTTAGGCATACCTCGTCGCTTCTCCCTTTACGAGAGTCAAAGGACTCGTTTATGTGTTCCAACGTCACCTGCAATGACGTCAGGGTGCACGAGGTCGAATGCATTTGCACTTGCATTAGGTGTAGGAACAAGTTGCGGCGTGAAATATTTATAAATAGCACTCTCCTATGAGGTACCACCTATCTATCATATCTATTTCTATGACCGACAACCGTGTATGATGTTGATATATTGATTTTTATACTAAATAACTGCAGATATTTGAAACTGAGGCCAGTTGTGGCGTTCGATCCCCGCTCGAGGAAATGAGATAAGTAATATTTTCATTTATTCCCTCTGGTGGGGGTCTGGGGATACAGACTAACTGAAATGTCTTGTAAAATAAAAACATTTCCATACTTTAATATGTCTTAACTAAAACTGTTAAGTTAATTACTTTCGATTTCTTTCGATTTATGGCAATAAAAAATACATTACTTTAATTACATATACCAACTGAAAAATTAATACAAATTGACGATGTAGTATTCTTTGCAGGCATAGGTACATATATGTATGTGTCTAATATATAACTACTTATCGCTTTATGACAATTAAACCCAGAACTACGCAGTGGGAGCACTTCAGACAAATCTGAACTGACTTTTCCGGTCGTCATCGCCAATAATCAATTAAGTGCTTCAGAAATCCAATTAAATTTCGTAAGGAAAAGTATTGTATTATTTGAACCATTTGAAATTAAACCACTCAAGTAAAATTGTTCAAAGGTCAATAAAATTAGAGTTTTGTTTTAATGTCGACATCTAATAGCAGCAGTTCCACTTTCAGATATAATGGAAATCAATTCCCTGGCGTCAGGTATCGTACAATATTAATGAAATGTAAATAAAATAAACTTAGTCTTTTGATAAATAATGTACTATTGACTCATTAACAGCAACTCGTGCTTGAGAAAGTGCGATGCTTGTGGGTGACATGCTTAATAGTACTTATAATTTCTATAGATATATTCTATCTACTTATGTATATAAGTAGAGAGTACAAGTATTATGTACTTCGTGCTGTATGATTAAATTTAGTTCTAAGTTAGCTTTAATGAAAGAAATTAATGTTTTCATTCATTACAACAGCATGAAACAACATTCCGTTCCGTGTGTGTTCAGTGGCGGAACTCAACGCCACATTTTGTTTTGCCACCATAGGGCACGAAAATAAACAATTTTTTCCCGAAAAGAAATCAAACCATCATGTATTAATAATATTTAGAATAATCGTAGAAGAGATGTGGGGGAATAGAACGTCATTTATAAAATAAAATAAAAACTTCATTTATAAAGTACCATAATGCTATGAGGCCAGTCTTGGCGCAGCGGCACAAAGTGTGACTGTAAAACGAACTGGTTGTGGGTTCGATCCCCACTCGAGGAGATGAAATATGTACTTAAATTTATATTTCCATTTCTTCGCTCTGGTGTCGAGGCAAAGCGCAGTGTTGAGTTCTGCCACTCAATACGCAATGCCTCCAGAACTCGGCAGAAAGTGGGGAACGGAAAAGTATGTTTTAACACTAGGTTTCCTCTGCCTACCTTGCTGTGTGCGGGATACAGCGTGAAGCTGATTTAGTAAAGTATTTTTTTAAAATGTTCGCGTAAGAGCCGTTTGATGCTGGATAAAGTAATAAAATACTAATAAATAAATTGTTTAGCGTCTGCCTTTGTTTATTTAAGTCTTTAGGACTAATAAATGAAATATCTTCTTCTGAGATAACAAGTTCTGTGTAAGTAATGTTCAACAACAACTAGCAAAAAGATGTTTTAATTGTATCTATTTTATACTCTGACTAGCGTCCCACTCGCTGCTTCGCCCGTATACATCTGTAATACTTTTATTATGCTGCATTTAGAACAAATATAATAGAATATTTTTACTAGGAGGCTATGGGTATGGGTACTGTATACCTAGTTGGAATTTGGAAAAATAAAATTATTGAACCTAACAAATCATACATATAATCGAGGGATGAAAAAAAAATGAAGACAATATGCTGTGGGGTATGAATGGTATGGAGGTTTCCAAGAACGTTTTTTGAGCAGGTTTGCCAATATACTTTATGAGATATTAGCAGTAGTAAAGTGGTAAAAAAATTGTTCGGTTTCGATTCGAGACATTGCACGTGTTGAGTAAAACGTATTGAAAATATTAAATTGTTAGACATTTCCCAATTCCACCTCTATGGCGTTAAAATATCTGAAATTCCCTATTCGTAAAGATGATAACGCCGCGAAAATTGGCACCTTACGATATTAGACCGTTTCACGTAGAGCGTGACATATTTGTGATATTGCTTATTGGTTTTTCTTAAAAGCCTCCCGTATTGATGCAAAGGAAACCTAATTACGGGGAGACAGGGAGGCGCTCTTGCTATCGTCTAGCATGAACGTCGACTCTAATAAAATTGACTACATTTGCGTACATAACTAAATTATGTGGGCAGGAGAGGTAATGAAGTTCACGTTGAAGGAAAGAGTTCAGCTTTTAGTTATTTTTGTAAGTATACGTGCAATAAAATACCGAAACACTGTTGATAATAAATAAAAGAGCGTTTTTTTTAATTATACGTCGGCCGTCGGTGTCAGATGAAGATGACGAAGACGATGTGAATACTTGAAAAACTAGATTGTACCGTTTAATTTAACCAGCGTGCTTACAATCTGAATTTTCATTCTACCACTAAAAAAAAAAAAATAGGTTAAGTAAATTGCAGTTGAATTCGACGATATTAGAATATTCTGCCAACAGAGATTATATATAGACTTATGAAGATTTACAGAGTCAGATTTACAGAGTCACAGATTTACTTTCTATATTAATATTTATAGTGATACAAATTGAAAGAGATACTCCACTCTTAGGAATAAGTCATGTCTTAAGTCATTACAGACACATGCACTATATGTATACCATTTATATTTTTTTAGCTTCACGCTGTATCATGCACACACCATTATCGCTGCGTTTTCAGAATGACAAAATGAAAATATTTGTTGCTGCCTTCTTTCTTGCATTCTTTTAGTATTTAATATATTTTCTATATTTCAATTTGCTTATGTAAAACAAGCACTTATTGCTTAAGTTACCCCAATATATCTTCTTCAACGGAAGGGGTCGCCAGAGGTTATTGAATTCAGTTTGTATTTACACACTAAATGTGAGTGGGTAGGACACATATGACGGGCTCATATCGTTGCTTATACATATATACTTTTTTTATAATCACAATCGAAGTGCCTTTTGAATGGTTTTTTTTATGATGTATTAT
This sequence comes from Heliconius erato demophoon, assembly GCA_018249695.1. Classification (NCBI taxonomy): domain Eukaryota; kingdom Metazoa; phylum Arthropoda; class Insecta; order Lepidoptera; family Nymphalidae; genus Heliconius; species Heliconius erato. The sequence continues at coordinate 4,202 of DWQW01010153.1, read as the reverse complement.
TAACAGTTCTCCAGTAATAGAAAGAGTTACGACTCATTCATTCCGGCTATGAAATGTTTATTTTATTTTGAAAATATTTAATCAATGGCATATAGCCAAGTCCCATCTTAGATTGATAGTTCAAAAAAAGATCTATTCATTTGTTAATTTTTATAGCAAAACTAAAATATTGTATAAAATTTTATTAAACGTGCTTGTGATGTGCTAGTAAGGGTTAAGGATCTTAATGTAAATAGGAAACAAGGATCAAATAATATTCAGCCAGGTGAAATCATACATCGACATTTGAATTATGTGTGTTTTCTAGTGATATTTAAATTACGAATATTTAAAGCTCGAAATACTTTACTGACCTAGACTCTAGATCTTTAAAGGTGAAATGTGAATAATGAAAATGAGAACAGGCACTCAGTGTAGAAAACGAGCAATCTTCTGTTACATTGGTTTAAATATTTATATGATACCACAATACTGTTTGACATTATTTTAAAGTAATTAATATATGCGGTATATGTATGTAAGTACTTATGTACATAATCAAAAGAAAATAAATGTAAAATATGTTCGATTTTACATTTATTCCATTCCCTTATGTTGATTTGTAACATAATCATTGTGGTTGTTCAAACGAGATAGATAATTAAGCAATTAACAAATAATTACAAACAGTGGAGTGTACCGTGTTTAAAGTGTTAAATTGTAAATTAGGGAACAAACGTTACTACTGGCAATGTTGTATTAATAATAATAGTAACAAAGTTTCCTGATTACGTAAATTGAATTTATAGTCAAACATTGACGTTACTTAATGAATAGACTAAATTAATATAAGATTTTCCCAAACATTTCAAATACAACTCTTGTACGTGTATTGTCTATTTATTAATGTAAGTGACATATACCTATATATGCTCTGATTATCCGCTAGAATTTCCAGTCAAATTAATGTTATATTCGGGTCATGCTACAGTTTATCCATTTTACAAACTTGGAACTCATATGCTTCAGTGGACTTTAATGGTTTTATGTGCAGACATGATCCCTCTACAGGTTTATTGAATTGATAGGGTTAGGCGTATTCGATAATCCATTAATAGCTGAAACGTCGTTTGACATCGAAGCAAATGGTAATTGTTTTATCTTTGCTATTGTACCTTATGCCTTTTTTTAGAACAGTATTTCGTGAACTTTATGTGCAAATTGCCTGTTAAAGTTAATGTAGAGAGAAAGAATAAAAAAGAATAGGTATATTAAACATAAGGCATTAAAAACATATCTAAAAAAGCATTTATTTTATTCATATTCTAAATGTTTTTACTCAATTCCATTCTATGATGTTTGTTAGATTGAAAGAAAGAAACTGACAATATATATTCCACTGCAGTACCGATATTCCGCCCATTTAAATACCTTAAATGCGGTCCAAACATTGAAACAATTTGTCTCACAATCCTGAATAAAGTCTATTTAGTCCCGTAATGTAGAGCTTACTAAAAACTTAATAAACGCAGTTTCAAATAAATGTGTAAAAGTTATTAAAAGCTTTATCTATACAGGTGCAAAATAAAGTAAATTAACCACTATTTGACTGCAACTGGCTTATATAAAATACTAAACTTTACCTGTGGCTTTACCCTGATAATCAAATGGAAATAACTATGAGTTGTGTATCATATATTTCATGGAATCGATTAATGTGATGTGGCTGTTATCGATAAATGGACTATGCGCCACTAAAATATATATATTTTTTATTTCAACCAGTAGTTCTGGAGATTAGCGTGTTAGTATAGACTATATATAAATGTAATAGTCATCCAAAGTCTTACTATATTAATTGAAAACAACGATGCCTATATTGTAAATACCTGCCGTGGTGTCCCCATTCAATAATTAATCTTCTATGAAAAGCAATTAATTTGGGTGAAATTTAATCAACTTAAAACATCAATAAATGTTACGTATGACTCTTGATTTTCACGTTTTGTGAAATGAGGAAATCAAAATATGTTTGTATATTGAAACAGGCGCCGCGCGGCGTGGCGCTACGTCTTCCGTAGACGGCGAACCTGCGACAAGGTCGTGAGATCCTCACTTGCGCCGTTCTGTGAACCGGCGTATGCGGTATTACAAAAAAACAGGCGGTTTGTTTATGACGAACTATTCTCGCAAGAAACTTTATATAAACCACCGAGCAGCGAATTGTAAACAGACTTAGACAGATATTTCAAGGAATTTTATGCCGTCAAGTAAATGCGCGGTCGTTGAGATTTATTTTTATAAAATAATTGCGTTAAAGCGGTAAATAATATATTTACTATGACTTTTGTCATCTTGTCTTAAGCATATTATACGTTTTTGAATTAAAATTGGTTAGTTAACTTGTTGTGTATGTGACATTTTGGTAACAGATGCCAAAAAAAAAAAAACTTAGTTTTAAGAGCCAAATCAATTTAATTCGTTTCGTTCATCCTACTAAAACTAAATGTGAAAGTTTGTCGTTTTGTCTTAAATAAAACTTTACAGTAATAAAGTTATATATCAAAATAACAAATAGATTACAATGTAAAGATTTTTTTAAATTTGGCTATATAAGACTACAAGATTAAACGGACAAAGCCGCGTGTGGGTCGCTAGTGTCGTATACATAAACACCATTTATGTGGATTTTTAAATGGACATTCTATATTACGTTATTTGACAGTAAAAAGAAAATGTTATTTGAGAAAATATATGAAATATTTTCTTTAATAATTAATTATTGTTATTCAGTAAGCTCATTGTGAAGTGACAACACTAATACTGAATCATGTAGAACCGCAATCCTAAATAAAGTAGCTTTATTCATAAGTATAATTTGTTATTGCTTTATTGGTTTTCTCACTTATTCTTAAGTTTTAATGATAATAAAAAGCAGCTTTAACGCTTTCATTCGCATATAGCAAAGTAGCAGGCGAAACCTAATTTACCCCTTAACATTATTTTGATAATATTATTTCATCTCATTTTCAAGATATTTGTGTGTTTGTCTCGCAAAACTCCAAGCTGTGCTTTGCCTGCCACAAAAGTAATGTATATACATATTGGAGTGCGATCGAGTGGAGATCAAACCTACAACCACCGCATTTATAGTCATAATCTGTTCTACGGCGCCAGACGGCCTCACACAAATATATTTTTCAATTTTCATAAAAATTATAACATTGTTTTGAAAAGTTAAACCTTTATATCATATACATAGCATATTATTGACAACGTTGCCTAAAATTACTCAATATGATCGATGAATAATCCACATTTACCTTTATTCAAATTAAACGTGCTTTGTAACTTCAATTGGCTTTAAGTTGACAACCGTACCAAAAATTTATGTGTTAATAAAATAGGATGTGTTATATTTCAGATTGAAATTATGAAATAAACGAAAATAAAATATATTGATAATTTTGTTTTATATAAAATAAAATTTTTGCTCTTGTTTTTTTTTTTTCAACTTAAAATAATTCAGTTGTGAAAATATAGTAAAATGTTAATTCTGTTATAAATGTGTACTTTCTCTTGAGATTGTTTTTCTCAGAAAGTTATTTTGTTAGTAAAATATTTCATAAATTCTACATAAGTTCAATCTTAGAGAATTACATAAAATAAAATCGGCCAAGAGCGTAAAATAATAATAAAATAAGTTTGATCCAACCCGAAATCCAATTTAGTAATAAAAAGAAAAAAATACAATCTTGCAGATTAACATATAATTAAAACATTTTCTAGCTTTTACCTTCAAAATATAATTGTTAATAAAAAAAGGAGAAGATAAACTATACTGTATATTTTAATATAATTTTATGAAATAGAGTATAAAAATATTATTTTTTGTATATAATATATTATATCCAGAATTCGGCAGGAACTGGAGAACGGAGTGTCTTAATACTTGGCTCTCTCTGCCTACCTTTCTAAATACGGTATATAGCTTGAAGCTGAAAAAAAAATCTATGTCCAATACAAAAACATCGTATGAAATGCAATTTAATCAATATATATATTTCATAATATCCAATCCTGTTTAATATTTTTAGCTCAGTCACGCGGGGAATATCGTGGTTATGTTGATAGATATATGAATATGTACGCGAAATAATGGGGTACGGGAGGTGAGCCGTGGTTTCGACGAGAGTGGTGCCTTATTTACAATCTCCCTAATT
>DWQW01010152.1:0-12380 GCA_018249695.1 Heliconius erato demophoon | reverse complement strand
ATGTTTTAACATTCACCATTTTATTTGGTTTTTGAACGTCCATTTCATTCGCTCAGTAACATCTCTAAGTCTCGTTAGCATGACGTCACCTACTTAATCCTATCGAGTCCTCGATAGTCGATACACTGTGGTTCGTGCTTCGAACTTTGTAATCGTATCGTCACCTCGAAACGTTTACAATACGGACTCGAATATTTTTCGTGCTCGACCCACAGGTAAGTTTCTCCACGTAAGTATCTAATACACTCGTGCGAAGCAAGGGTAAATCAACTGTACGTGTGAAACCATAGCTAAGCAAGCACCTGGGCAGTAAATCATAGGTTATCGGACTTTCTTTTTCTTGATTTGTCTAAAGCATCCGATACTGTTTCTATACCCAAGTTTCTTAATAAAATATATACTTGTGATACCTGAATGCTGCTAGATAACTTTCGCTCGTACCTAACCAACCGCATGCCATATTTTAAAATTTACCAATTTGTAAGTGGCTATGCAAGTATTTCTTTTGAAGTTCCACAAGGAAGTGTCCAGGGTCCTACTCTATTCCTGTTATACATAAATAGCCTATGCAATACATCACTGTTGGCACTGTTTTAATAGCCCATGGGAGCGACTAGAATGAAGCCAAAAATTACGCCGAGAATGCTATCAGATGGCACAATGGTATAATTCCAACCTTTTGACTTTCAATATTGATAAAACTAAATTTGTAGCTTTGTCTCACCGACTCAACTCTCAGCCGTCTTCCGATTTTATGAACATACTCTTGAAAATTTTGTACTAGACACTTTTTCTGCCCCATTTTCAAGCTTTCTCGTGTTTAGTGATGGAACTCAACGAAATGAAAATATTAAACGATTCTTTTCCCGGACTGTGATTCGAACCTACACATACTCTGTACATCTGCGTAATTTTAAAATATATAAAATATCGTATAAAGTAAGGAAACATGACATAATTCTATTGAAATTTAAGTTTAATATAAATTGGAAATTACTTTAGAACTCGGAAAAGTTTTGTAGCTTACGTTCTAAATAGAGAATTCTGTAAACATCCTCTTGTGTAATACTTGAATACGTTTTCACGCTCTTGCAACTCGTCTCACTGAGCTTTTAAGTATTTATTAAAGCTCTTTTCAATTAACAAGAAAAATTATGTACTTACATTTTTTTTCTATAAAAAAACGATAGGAAATAAAACTAGATTCGATAAAAGAAATCTATATAGTATACTGTAAATGGTCGTACGTGCGATACCTATTCGCGGGATTACTATCAAAATAAAAAATTAAATCAATTTTACCCTGTATCCATATGCACATAGCAGGGTAAGTTAAGTAAGAGGGAATTAACTGTGTTAAGACACTGCGTTTCCTATTTTTTGCTAAATTCTAGAGGCATTGCGTATTGAGTGGCGGGACTCAACGCCGCTCTTTGTCTTGGCGTCAGAGCGAAGAAATGAAAATATAAATTTAAATAAATATTTCATTTTATCGAGTGGTGATCGAACCCACAACTAGTCACGTTTACAGTCACACTTAGTGCCCCTGCGCCACAGCTGGACTCAATTTATCAAACTATCAAATTAATAGAATTTTTCTGCTCTGATACAAAAAGTCATTTAAGGTTTTTTACTTCTACGCAAAATTTCGATATTGGTCGAAAAGTGTAGAACGGGAAGTCACAACAATGGATTTTCTTTGTCTATCCTTGATATATTAGAAAGATTCGTGAACATAAAAAATATATAGCGGCGTTGAGTTCCCCAAATGAACACGAAATGTGTTACGGAAAGATACAATATTTATTTATTTAAATAGTTTAATATTTTTTTGTATTATTTAATGACATGATTTTTTTTATTATTTAATGATAATATCTAAACAATGTTTATACAAGTTCGGGAGTAAACTTCTTTTTGACATGAAAAGTAGAAAATAAATGAAAAAGAAAACTCAATTAAAAGTAAGAAAATGACTCCTTTGACCATTTTTAAAAGATTTTTACTTCTTTTAGGTTCATAATAGACATAACTAGAACAGATTTTAAAATAAGGTCTTACTTACAAAACTAATTCGGAAGAATTTTGACAGGCGATGGTTGTACGTTCAAATTGCAAATACTAATCGAAAAAGTATATACTTTCCACGATTCTTAATATTTTATTTCACTCCCACTGTATACCGCACATAACAGAGGGAAATCCTGCGAATCTAGTGTCAAAACACTCTTTTCCCATTAAGACACTTCTACGTTACGTATGAGTGGCAGAACTTAACGTCGCACTTTGCCTCGTTACTTGAGCGAGGAAATGAAAATATAAAAAATATTTTATTTCCTCGAATGGGGATCGAACCCACAACTTGTAGCGTTTACGCACGCTTGTGGCCCTGCGCCACGACTGGTCTTGTTAGGTATAGATTTGCATACAATTATTAAGTGGTATAGATATGCACCGAAAAATAAATAAGTGAAATAGTAATAAAATGCCTTTTTCTATACCTGCTGCACAACATAAGAAAAATAAAAAATATATATATAATTTTTTAAACATAATTATACTTTTTGCCGGTTGGGTAGACAAAGCGTGGCGTTGGTCTCTGCTTGATCTACGCGGGATACAGAGTATAGCTAAAAAGAAACTGTTGAGTTTCTCGTTGATTCTTCTTGCACAGTTTGTTTCCTAACTGTGGGCTAGTGGTTGTGGGAATGACACTGACAAAAATATTTTCACTTGTCAGTTACGTTATTTTTTTATCTTAAGCAATTTAAAAATGTCAGTTAAAAGTGTAGTATAACAAAAATCATCGGATCTTTAAGACTAAGTAGCAAAGTTACTAGTTCATAAACAAAAGTTATCTACTTTAACAAAAAAAAAATTGTAATTACTAATTATTTAAGGGAATAAAAATACTCTAATTTAATTTTAATATTTTTTTTACAGCTTTACGTTGCACCAGTATATAGCACAACAGGCAGAGGGAACCCAGTGTTAAGGCACTCCGTTACTCATGCACCGCTCAATTTTCGGGACATTGTTGAGTGGCGTAACAGAACCCCGCGCTTCGTATTATTATTAAATAAATGTGTTACTTAATTTTCACATTTAAATACAAATAAATTAAATATACATACAAAATAATACATACCCATTATACTTTATTTACGAATTTCACAAATAAGCGTTTTTAAAAACTTATTAGGTTATTTAAAACGTCCACCCTCTACTGGGGTTGAAACACGACTGAGTGGATAAGGGTAGTTCCAATACAAAACAATATTATATATTCGAAGCCACGTAGTCGAGTGTAAACAGAAATATTAATTAGTTATGTTAACTATATGAAGGAACCGAAAAATAAACCAAACGTAATTTAAATTAAATTTATTAATAAAAAAACAATTACGATCTAGTTTATTTCTTAAGAAAGTACGAACTTTTCGATTGTAAGCTACAAAAATATTACGCTCCTCTTGCTATATAGCACTATATGTTAGTGCTAAATGTATGGGAAACTTTTTTTTTCAGCTTCATGTAGCAGGGCAAGCAGAGGGAGTCTAGTGTTAAGACGCTCCACTCCCCCCATTGCGTAGAATTCTGGAGGCACTGCGGGTAGAAAGGCGGAACTCAACGCCACATTTTCCGCAACACCTGAGTAAAGAAAAGAAAATATTAATAATGGTAACCAATCTTAATATATATCCCCAAGTACTATAGGTACGTTATACTTATTGAAATAAATATACTTTTTTGGAAGCCATCGTGGCGCCTGGCCTTACCGTGGCCTAGGTCAAAAAATATAAGATTTTTTCATTTGGTATTTATATAAGATGCAGCGTGACATTAAATTCCGCTTGGGACTCAGCGTCTCGAATTCGAACGAAAAGTGAAGATTGGAGAGTTGGGACTTGGCAATGAGCTCCCTCTACTGAGAATAACTGCTTAATACACCTTTGTCTCTGATATATGTTTTTTAAACTTTTTTTAACATGTGCAGCCCGGTATGTACCAGGGTAAGCAAAAGAAGCCTTGTATTAAGACACTATGTATAATAGTATTAAGACACTCATCGCTTTCCGCCGAACTCTGCAGGCATTGCATGTTGAGTGGTGGAATTCAACGCCGTGCTTTGCCTCAACAGAAGACCGAAAGAAATAAAAATATTAAATATTTCAATTTCTCGAGTGGGAATCGAACCCACAACTACGTGACGCTCTAAGGACGTGCTATTGTTTTACCTTCTAAAGCTTTTAATAATAATAATAATACTGAACTAAAACAAAAGAAAATTACATTACATAACATTAATTTACAAAAACTCTAAAAAATCTGCGGAAAGTGGGGAACAGAGTGTCTTAACATTAGGTTACACTAGGTTACAGCGCGAAGCTGATAATAAAATTAAAATTTGTAAAAAGACATGATGTGGCCTTATAAGCGATTTCTTACCGGCGACCATTTCAAATATTGACTTTTATCTAAAGGTACATTAAGTCCTGTATTATTTCAAATATCAAACAATACTTAAAATTATAGCCTAAGATTTTTCATTTCATTTTTAGTAAAAACCAACTACAACATCAGAATTCAACGACTGCTAAACGAAGTATCACCAATAGGACAACGTTCCTTAGCCAGGCTGGTTTCACGAACGCCATCGAAGGTTCCCTCTACGACAGAGGTTCCCAATCTTTTCTTGATCAAGGACCACTTTCATGTCTTTCTTGGTAGCACGGACCACTATGCATGTAGGTATCATAAAAATTAACTGAGATAATCAAACAGAAACTTCGCCTCATCATCCCTTAGTAATAAAATTAAAATCGTTCGCGGACCATATTTAGGCTTCTGCGGACCACTGGTGGTCCGCGGACCACCGGTTGGGAACCACTGCTCTACGAGTACTATAATAACGGGTTTCCTAAAAAACACTTGCTGTCAATATGTTTCATACAATTCCAACCAACATCTAAAAATTTATAAAGATTAGCACTCATTTTGTATGAAATTAATTATAAATTTATAAATATTAATTTGCAAAATTATTTTTTCTATGAAATATCTGTAATTTTCACTTTTCAGATTTTTCCCTTTATTTGCATTGTTAATTCTCACTTCCTTCTGAAGTTCATTATAGTATGTTCACGGTTTCGATTACGGCGAATTTCATAAAGTGTATAGCAAAAACGATACGTAAATGGTCGTATCTTTTGATAGCGTTGACTTAGAGGATTGATTTTTTCTGTCCTTTAACGTCCAATATTAATAACCTATCTCCAACGTCAATCTTAGATTGTTTCATATATCTATCCAATCTCTAGATAGGATAGATATATGAAACAATCTAAGATTGACGTCGGAGATAGGTTATTAATATTGGGCGTAAGGGACCATAGATTTCAATATTTGTTACTACTTTCACCTTGATACCTCTAGGTGATCACGAGATAAATGATTTTAACAACAAAGCGATCCTATAAGGTTTCCGTTTTTACCTTTTGAGGAACTGAAAAGTTGCAAAAAATTATGTTGGTTTTCCCATTCTACGTGACAATGGTGATATACTGAGCTTAACTGGCACGCTCAATAAAAGAGAAACAAAGTGAAATATTGAAATCTGATGCCTTTTGTGGTATCTGGAGCTTACATAAAAATATTTACTCCTATGATACAATTGGGACATGATGTTTGAGGGTTCGAATTTTAATGAAGGGAATGTTTATTTTATTCAGCTTGTGTCACAATCGTGAACATGCATAAAATATTGTGAACCTGTTGTGGCTCAGTGGCTTGCTGTAGGTGTAAACGATATAATTATGGGTTCGATTTCTATTTTTGGAGTGAATTATTCTTATTTGCTCACCCTGATAACAAGACAAATATCGGAGCTTAGTCCCACCACTCGACACGCAATATCTTGAAATATGGGTAGGGTATGGGTTCCATATACCTATTTGCAGATTATAGTGTAAAATATTTTTTTATTTAGATAAAAAAAAAATCACTCTCTTATGACACAGTTGTATAATATGAATGTTTATATTATTCTTTCTTCCGAAACATATCTTTGTGACGAAAAAATTATAACCAAATAATATTTCGGAACCGACATTAATCAGAAAATTTTTATTATTTCAATATTTTTTTGCCCTTTCCACTCTTACTTAACTATCACAAGTATATGTGAGTAGATAATTTATTATTCTTATCATGTTCCATCCAGTATGGTCAGCATACAGTGATTAGATGGTCCCAAATTTTATTTATATCTGATGTGGGGATGTTGGGTAGTATGTCTAAACGTGATAGCTGTGGGTTCGATTCCCTGTCAAGGAAATAAATTATGTTTATTTTTCCGATCTGGAAATACAAAGCCCGACGTTTAATTAAAAGATGTAATATGAGGCCGTCGAGGCGCACCTGCACAAACGTATAATTGTAACGCCACAATTATGGATTCATTAGAAGGAATGAATTATTATTTATTCATATTTTAATTACTTTGCTCTCATGCACACATGTAATGTCTCGTAAATTGGGCGGAAAATTAAAAAAGTAATATATAAAAAAAATATATTGCATTCAAAAATTTTACATCCTTTATAGCAGTGGTTCCCAACCAGTGGTCCGCAGAAGCCTAAATATGGTCCGCGAACGATTTTAATTTTATAACTGGGGATGGTGAGGCAAAGTTTCTTTTTATTTATCACAGTAAATTTTATTATACCTACATGCAAAGTGGTCACTCCTACCAAGAATGATATAAAAGTGGTCCTTGATCAAGAAAAGGTTGGGAACCCCTGCTTTATAGGATAGTCGATTCAGCTAAACTTTAAAGCAATCAGACAACTATCAACTTACTAACGCTTTCAACAAAAAATCTTTTGAAAGAAAAACAAATACATATCAAAGTTTAACTTTAACGATAACTTTTTTTCTTTTTTTAACGGATACTAACTAACTAAATACGACGTCCTCAAATGTTCTGGCGACCATTGACCCAGTTCTGAATCATTATGTCGATATGCCACATTGTGTTTGGTTTAGGTCACCCGATAGAAGAGATTCGTGATTTCTAATAAGACCATTATTGGCAATAAAAATGCTAATATATTATCTTAGGATGGCAATAGCTAAGGTCGTTGTGGCCGCAGTGGCTATAAGCGCAACGGTTGTGGGTTCAATTCCTTTTCGAGAGACTCGGGGTTTTCTCACTCTGAGTGTCTTAAAACTAGGTTCCCTCTGCCTACCCTGCTGTATGTGGGATACATCGTGAAGTTAAACAAATTGTAAGCGAAACAGTAAGGTCTACAGTAGGCTCTCGCACAAAATCGAGAGCAGGGGAAATCTCTTCTACGAACTCACATGTCCTTGATGAGGGATAAGGAGTCATCATAATCATCGTAACCTATTATGATGTAAAAAAAATATTACGATTTTATTTTTACTCTTATAATAATAATAATATAATATAGCTTCACGCTGTATCCCGCACACAGCAGGGTAGGCAGAGGGAACCTAGTGTTAAGACACTCCGTTCCCAACTTTGTGCTGAATTCTGGAGGCATTGCGTGTTGAGTGGCAGAACTCAACGCCGCGCTTAACCTGGACACCAAAGCGAAGAAATGGAAATATAAATTTAAGTAAACACTTCATCTCCTCAAGTGGGGATCGAACCCACAACCAGTCGGTTTTGCAGTCACACCTCGTGCCGCTGCGCCACGACCGGCCTCTTTTTTTACTCTTATACTTTGTTGTTATTTTTTCTCTTATTACTGAGCTTTTATCTTTTTTTTTTAGCTTCACTATGCATCCCGCACACAAAAAGGTAGGCAGAGGGAACCCGAGAACATTGTTATAGTGTACATGTTAAGACATTCCGTTTACTTAAGAAAACATTTTCGTTTCCCGCGTTCCTCTTAATTGTCGAGTGGCGGAACTCAACGCCGCGCTTGAGATTGGGATCTGATTTATCCTAGTTAGTTATAAATTACGAAACATATGTGAACATTTATATATGTAAATTTATATAATATGCTATCGGACAAGATCAACATATGTGATGTTCCATTATGGAAACTCCAATTAATATGATAAATAAAGTTATAAAAATAGATTCAATTTGTCCACTGATCGAACTGTGGTTTTATAAATCAGTCACTTTTGTTTCTTTCTTTGTTTCTTATATTTTTTTATTTATATGTAATTGTAATAAAAACAACCTGTCACTTTTACAGTCGCATGCATGCATTGTGTACCTACGCAATAACTGGCCTCAAATACGGCTAATAAACATTTTAATTTCAGATAAATCATCACTTCACTTTTTGCCTTCACATAATATTTAACGTTAAATATGTTTTCTGGATAAAGAATAAAATAACAACAATTTGATTTATACTTTATTAAATAAATACTTATAACAAATTATATCTAGAACAGCCATTTTGTAATTTAATAACTTATATTATTAAATATAACATAAATAAATATTTTTACGGGGTTCCTTAATTGAAATGATTTGAAATAATTGTCGTTTAAACTTATTAAATGAATTAGAAGATCAATAACATAAATATAATAAACAAACTGATATTAAATGTTAGTAATTAAACAGGGAACCTTGTATTAAGATGTTCCCTTCTTTTTGTATATTGTTTACCATATTGTATGTTAAATGGCGGAACTCAAACCTGGATTTTTTATTATTTTTTATTATGTATATTGCAATGCACATTCACCAGCTGTATTAGCAATAAAATTTAAAAAAAAAACAATGTATTAACAATAATAATTTCAACTAATTATATTATTATAATAAATATTACTTCTTAATAATATTTAATAATAATAATTTTGTATAGCAGTGGATTTGATTGTCTCTGAGTGATGAAAACCACTCCACTCTTCGATTACTTATTTTTAAATATTATTCAACAAGTGGAGAAAAATCCATTAATCTATAGTGATTTAGTAATTTACAGTAAATTAGTTGTAAGGGACCCCATAAATGCTTAGGAAGTTTCCTTATAAGCATGTTTTTTAATATAAAAGTATTATTATAAATATTTTCCCGCTAAATAATAAATAAATTCGTTTTACTACATTATGACACCACCACCAATAACAATTAATACAATTTGAATAATATTGAAATATTACAATAAAAAAAAAATTACAATATCTCACAAAATTGAAATGAATTCTGTACAAAAATTTGAACATTGTAAGTTTTGAACCTGTCTCACTTTAATACCGTTTAAGCAATATCTAATTAAGTTTTATTGTGTTTTATTTTGCCACGTTAATTTTTTTATACGATTGTTACAACCTTTTTTATTAGCTTCGCTTAGTCTCGCAGAGAGGCAACGAATCCAGGGTTTTGGAAGAATCCTTGGCTCCCGTAGCCCCGACTTGTGGCGGTCGAGAAGGAACAATGTAAGGTTTTAGTGGGCAGTATGGACGGCCTACATCTGCTGGTCTGTGCCCACATAACTCATACAAAAAAATAAACAAAGCGAAATATAGAGCTAAGCTAGAGCGTTCTTTACTTGCCACTCGAAATTGATACACTACGTGTTAAGTGGTTACAACACCACATATTGTACTAAATTTAATTTTTACTATTAATTTATAGAAGTTTCCTACCTAAAATCAGTCATGCAGGAAAGTTATCCTAAAATATAACAATAAATTATACAATATAAACTCAGGAGTTTACGGTTTAACTCGGCACTCCACTTAGAAACTAGCGTTTAGATACAAAAAAATATGTTTTATTGTTAAATGATAATTGAAAGACAAATTATTTTAATCAAATTAATTTAGCTACTGAAAAATCGTAGTATATATCTATAATAATTGATAAATCTTACAAAAAAATCGAAAATATATTAATACAAACAGTTTGACAATAAACATTTTTTATACTATTTTTCATTGACTTCCAAATTCCGAAAGAGTCTTCTGTTAAAGTGCCGGTTTCAGTATCGATTAATATTCGCTATAATTATAAGACCGCTGTTAGTATATATAGTACATACAAGATTTTTTCCAAAAATTATTTAAATTACTATTACAAATTCCTTTACAATCTGCTTAATTTTTTGGTAGTAAGTAAACACAGCGACATGATCTGTTTTGAGTGAATTAAAGCGACAAAATATAGTTCTTTACTTTATCAATATATATATTTTTCAATATTACTTTAAACTATTTATTGAAAGACTTGTATTTGAGTTCTGCCACTCAACACGCAATGCCTCCAGAATCTGGCAGAAAGTGGGGAACGGAGTGTCTTAACACTAGGTTCCCTCTGCCTACCCTGCTGTGTGCGGGATACAGCGTGAAGCTAATTTAATTTTTTTTATTTGTATTTTGGAACTGTGGATATACTCGTATTATGAATTTTATTAAAGAAATCAATCAATCAGCTTCAGCTGTATCCGACACACAGCAGGGAAGGCAAAGGAAACCTAGTGTTAAGCCACTCGGTTCTCCACTTTTCGCCGAAGTTAAGTTAAGGATCGAACTCATAACACTTTGTGCCCCAGCGCCATGACTGGTCTCAAGAAATGATGCATAAAATTCTTCTTCACTCCTATATTTAAAGAAGTATGTGTAATGTCCTGTTTAAAGCATCTATATACAACCCTAATCATCTGGAAATCGAATCTTACATCATCACTGTCATTCCAACTGCGTCACGGTCGATTGTGTAATTTTTATATATATACATATTACACTTTTTTGTATGTAATATATTGTATTTTTATGTGGAATAAGGTATATAGTATCGATCATCGATCTAGTTATTTTAGCCAGGCTGCTATTGGCACTAAATATTCCTTAGCCAAGGAATCGAACCTACTCTAATCGCAGACCATGGATGATTTCACGCCTTTCTTTATAATATTATTCTAAGTTTTTCTTTGGATTGAATGCTTTTTTCATGTGTCAACTTATTTCAGGTTTTCTTTTTCTTCTTACCACTCCACTACTTAACTTCAAGAATTAAATAAGCCCGTTGGAAGATCCACACTCTTCATAAACCAATGATCAATATAATATGTATTTTTTATAACATTTTTTAAATATTTCAATAGAAGGTTTCTTCAGCATTTATGACCAGATGGTAAACTGAAACAAACAAATTATATCTTTAGATTACATTTTCTCATTTTTAATAAATGTTAGAAATTAATAATAATAAGCCTAATAAACTCTTTGTTTAAAATAATCTATTTACTATATTAAAAATATTTCCTCGATTATATTTGAACTCACGACCAATTGATTGGTCACATGAGATTAGAGTGTAAAGAAATACCATTATCTGCATCCTCATCAGCAAGTGGCGAAATTAAACGCCGCGCTTTGGGAAGCCAGTGCGAGAAAATAATTGAAATATAGTATTACTCTTCGTTTGTATCGAATTAAGAAGTATCTTGTTTATAATTAATTGTCATAAAAATATTTTTTTTAAAGATTCATACTGCATCTATGCTCGTGGCGCAGGGACACAATGTGTGACTGTAAAATCGACTGGTTGTGGGTTTGATCCTCGCTCGAGGAAATTAAATATTTATATTTACATTACATTTATATTTTAATTTCTTCGCTCTGGTGCTGAAGCAAAGCGCGGCGTTGAGTTCTGCCACTCAACAGGCAATGCCTCCAGAACTCGGCGTAAATTGGGGAACGGAGTATCTTAAGTGTTAGTTTAGTGTTAGCGTGAAGTTGATTTTCACATTGTATCCCGAACCTAGCGGGATAGGCAGAGAGAACGTAGAGCTAAAACACTTCCGCTTCCTACTTTCCGCTGAAGCCTTAAGTCTCGCTCCAAAAATGAATATTAAATATTCCATTTCGTCGAGTGGGAATCGAACAACCTATCGTACGATTGTCCCATTAAACCACGACGGCCTTATATTTTTAATTTTTTCAGTTATACAACTTTATCCTCATACAAGTTAAGTAACCTACTTAATATCTTATTAGTATGCTTTCACCTTGCTATTGACATATTCATTTTGTTTTATTTATAAATTATCTACCTGTTCGAGTTGGTGACTCACTCAAGTTCACTCACTACCGTGTCAGTTCACTTATAAGATGAATCATAAGTGTTTGTTTTAATTATTTTTTTAGCTTCACACTACATTCCGGAAATAACAGGGTAGGGAGAGGGAATCTGGGAACCTCATGTTAAGATATTTCGTTCCCATTAAAACACTTCCGTTCACCACTTTCTGCCGAATTCTAGAGACATTGCGTTGAGTGGCGACACTCAATGATGTGTTTTGCCTGGTTGCCTAAGCGAGGAAATTAAAATATGACATATTTCATTCCCCCGAGTAGAAATCGAACCCATAACCGTC
>DWQW01010151.1:0-12380 GCA_018249695.1 Heliconius erato demophoon | reverse complement strand
CTAAGAAGGGAATTTGAAAAATTTTAACCCTAAAGGGATGAAATAGGGGTTGAAAGTTTGTATGGAATTTTTTTTTAATCTGTACCGATTTTTATAAAATTTGAAATTCAGACTTTTAAAAATATTTCATTGAACACGTGTTTCATGGTTTTTAAGAATTCAGCCCTTAAGGGTTCACATAAGGGGTTGAAAGTTTATACGGAAAAATCTTTAAATTGCCACCGATTTTTATAAAAAATTAAATTCAGACTGTTAAAATATTTTATTGAACACGTGTTTCGTGGTTTTTTCAGAATTCACTCCCAATAAGCGGGCGAAGCCGCGCCCTCTAGTATGCTATAAAATTATTATATCAATACGCCGTATGGGGTTAAGATCACTACGGAAGGGTTCTAACTATATTAGACGTATCACGAACCGTACTAAAATATTAAAATTATTAGTTAAATATTTTTTTTTAAATATTTTATTGAGTAGAATGAGGAGTCAGTTACAAGATGCCATACCGCATGGGGACCTCAAAAAGATTCTTGAGTTTACTGAGTGTGTGTACGGTAAGTACCTACACACGCACAAGTAAATATACATTTTTTTTTATTTTTACCATTTTAATTTAAAGATCTTGAAGTTTAAAAGCTTCTCCAAATATTGATAAAAAGAAATATATTTCATCAGAGACATATTTTAAATGGAAAAAATTGTTCAGTTTTCATACAACGTTAATCATTACATCGAGCTTCGTTCGGTCGTCGCAAGTCATTGAATCGTTTAAAATTTATTCCGTAGCTTTACGTGTTATCTGTACTTATATATATTGAAACTGAAAGTCATTTGTGTCTTTACATGGAATATATATGAGAAAATTGATTATTAGAAGCATTTATACATATAATAGAACCCAAAACAATGATTTGTAATTTTTTGTGTTTGTCGGTTTGTCTGTGCGTTTGTGCATGCTTATCTTAAAAACAGCTTAACCGATTTAAATTCAATTTTCATTATTGTATTTTAAAGACGTCATGTTCAATTACTCAATACCATGCATCCATTTAGACTAGGTAAAAATAATAATTTTAAAGAATGAACGAAATTAAATATTTCATTGAACCCACAATCTGTTGCATCGACAGTCAAACGCTTGTACTCCTGCGCCATGACTGGCCTCAAACTCTAATGTTGAAAAATTTATCTCACAATTAAATATAATATAAGAAAATAACGTTTTTTTTTTACTGTAATCACAGCTATCCTATTTCGATAACTATAACAGGTACAATTACAGTATAAAAAGTAAGATAACCAGCATATATTTCGATAACGACTAAACCAACAACGAATTCTATTAAATCAAACCTACGCAACCTAACTCCGTGTATTTAAACTTCTCATGTCACTTTATATTGTCCTAAGTAATCACACGTTATATTTACTTTTGATGGCGTATGGAGAGCCTGTTCAATTGTTGTTAATATTGAATATAACACTCGAATATTACTATTGTCGTTGATTAATTGCTTTGTATGTTTGTCTCTCACAATGGACTTAACTACTCTACTATTATTAATATGTTATATTATATATTAGATGTTATATATGATTGGATGTTTGCTTGTAAATATTTAGCAAGTTCCAATTTAATGTTTAAAGTAGTTACTTAATGATGTAATTTCATGCTCTAAATTAATTTCGTTTCGTTTAAGATATTGTTCGTTTGTTTGATTTGTCATTATTAAAATATTAAACTCAATAATAATTTCAATTCTAATAGAGCTAATTTAAATCTATTTTTATTAAAGAAGTGCGAAAAAAATCTATAAAGTTATTCTTTAACATTAAATGCTAGCCAGTGAGCCAGTGGCTCATGTGTGTGAAAACGCACACAAGTGTAAAGGCAAAATACCGGACAATTAGTGGATGATAAGAAATTAATAAAATACAAGTATGTATTGGAACATCTACAACTTTACTTTCATCTGAAACTGCACTTGAATTAGCGTCGTTAATATCAAAGTTTGCCCTCATTTTAAGGCTATTATTTTTTAACAAAAATGTATAGTTTTCATATTTTTTTAACTAGTTCTACTGTACCTGTAGATGCTGTCTGCCAAGTTTCATAATTCTAGGTCAACCGGAAGTACAAAGTTACTTTGATTGACCATAATTAAACTTTTATAATAAATGTACAACTACGACTTACCTCTTCATCCAAAAACGCATCAGGATGTTTCAACAGCGTATCATATATAATTAACAGATGAGCTACACTTTCTTGTCTATCTTGGAATTTCCCAGCAGCTGAGCGTAAATATTCCAGCATTTCCCTGGAATGTTGTAAAGGTAGAGTGCCTTCCCCGGGATGGGCGGGAAGGAACCTAAGAACTGCTCCGTACTGGTGTGCGACATTGGATACATTCTCCCAGGAGTAACCGTAGGATATACGCGTGAACTGAAAGGTGTAGATGTTTTTATTTTCAAGAATCATTATGCTTCAGATGAAAGATTCATTTTGTTATTGACCATTTCTTAATATTTGAGTGACAACTAGCTTGATTTTTTTAGATATACACAAGGATAATTAAAGAACAGAACATATTTGCAATAATGAATGAACTTGCATAGAACCCTGGACTTGATATATTACACGTCACCAATGGCGGCGATACATAATAAAAATAATTGATTAGAAACGACTTATTTTGCTAACGGCAACTGATGAATACGCCATTACGAATGGTAAATGTATTACAATAAGCGTTAAAAATTAAATAACATTAAATCAGCTTCACGCTGTATCCCGCACACAGAGGGAACCTAGTCTTAAGACACTCTACACTTTGTGCCTCTACGCTACGACTGGCCTCACAATATGCGTTACATTTGAATTAATTATTATTATTTTTTACTTTAGAACCAGTTGTTGAAATTTAACAATAATGTTTTACAAAATATTTAATGAATTTTGATTATAGTCAGATTTCAGTTACGGTTCAAGCCTTTTTCGGATATTCTCCTTACAAAGTTCCTTTTGGTTCGATATCGTCTTTACTATTACCCGAAGATTTAATACCTAATTTATTATAATATTGTATGCGGCTAGGGCCTATAAAAACTTAAGTATAATCTCATCCACGAGACTTGTCTAACGAAATAGTTATATTTTCTTATTATTATTTTTTTATGACAATATTGACAACTGAGCGCCGCTAATTGATTTCTTTGCTCCATCTTGCGCACGTGTAAGCTCACTGATATGTAACATCCTCATTTTTATTGCTACTAAAATTAACATATAAAATTGTACTCGAGAATTATAAGATTGAAAAAGAATTTCATGATTTCTAAACCAAATATTGTCTAGAAAATACACGTGTATATGAAATTGAATTTAAAATAAACGCTACAGCCAATCTCGCTTGAATCTCAAACTACAAAAGAGATTGTATATTGTATGACTTTCTCGTTTGTTATTAAAATATAAATAGCCCTGATAGTATACTTAGTTTTAATATTCATTTTAAGTTACACTTAAAAAAAATAACAACAATATACCTGTTCGTAAATATCCTTCAAAGAATCGGCGATGCATCCAGAGAAATCCGGCGACATCCATTTGACTCCATGCTGAGTTGTCTTCGACTCGCAAAATCTAGACCAGAAGTGAATCGATAAGATCCGCGCAAATTACTTAATCTTTTGAAAGTTATTGAATTCACTGGACAATTTATCTAACTAATAATTTAGTTCAGACTTTCAAAGTTAAGTTTATTAACAGTTTAAAAGCAATTTAAAGATTTAGACGAGATCATTAATAGCGGATAGTACTCGTATTCATTAAGTCGTTTGATTTCCTAAATTAAATATTTTTTTTTTAGATTTCAACATTCAGGCGATTTTTGGAAGTACAAAAAATATTTTCAGAAATCGTGAAAAAGTTAATATAAATAATTTTAAAAGATTCAGAAGTAAAGATTGGTTTTCGACAGTTTCTAAAATATTTATCTATATTTAGGAAAAAATAGGATTATAGTCTGTTATTGCCTACCTTGTAGACTCTCCACTATGTCCAAGCGGACAGGTAGCAGAAGCATGAGCCCCAGGGGCAGTTTTAGGCCACCTGAGACCGTGAGAAGCTTCCGTTTCACAGGCTTCATCTTTAACACCTAACGCCCACATCGTCACTCCCTTAGCATTAGTACCGGCCACTGACGATACTTGACATCGAAACTCACCGGATTTCTAAAAATATTTATTAAATAAGCTAACGAAGAAAAAGAAATATCTAAAATCTTTCTATCAAATATGTTTTCCTTAAAAAAATAATGTTATCATTTTCTTCTTTAAAAAATATTTTTACCATTTTTCCCTTGTGTCTTTAGTGATCTGTCACTGTCGAGTTTTGAGTCGACGCCCCAGTGCTTTGTGACACAGTCTTGTTAGGGCGAGCAAATTAAATTATTAAGTATTTTATTTCCTCGACTGGGAATCAAACCCACACGCTCGTACTCCAGCGCCGCGACAGGCCTCAAACTTTATGTTTTTAATTCTTCTAACTAATTAGTAGGCAACAAGCAGTTAAATAGAAATATCTAAGAATTTAATTAAATCACGCTGTATTCCGCACACAGCAGGGTAGGCAGACGGAACCTAGTGTTAAGACACTCCGTTCTCCACTTTCTGCCGAATTCTGGAGGCATTGCATGTTGAGTGGCAGAACTCAACGTCGCGCTATGCCTCGACACCAGAGCGAAGAAATGCAAATATAAATTTAAGTAAATATTTCATCTCCTCGAGTGGGGATCGAAACCACAACGAGCCAACCACTATTCGACATGCAATGCTTTAAAAAAAACATTGTAAAATGGGGAATATAGTGCACTTCTGGTTCCCTCTAAGATAAGTAAAGTACACAATTACACAAAAAAAATCTACAGAAAGTGAGGAGTGTCATAACACTAAGTTCCCTCTACCTAGCCTGCTATATGTGGAATTTAAACGTGATGCTGAAAAGCTCATTAAAATAAACTCGTTAATTCTATTTAATATAAAAATATAAAGACGCATTCGTTCCTTTCGTAAACAACAATGATTTACAAGAAACAATGCTCTTGTCATTCGCTGTAGGTACGCGTCTCAGTACCGGCGGCGGTAATTAGCGGTGTGGTACAATAGATGGGGATTCATTAAAACTTTATCTTGGTTAGGTCTTACGTTTTATTATGATATCTAGGTCTTATCTTTAAATATTGAATTATATAAGTTTAAGATTTGTTTTAATTAATGAAGGATTGCGGACAAAATAAAAGAAATGTGTTTATTAGCTGTACGCTGTATCCCCCATGTGGCAGGGTTGGAAGAGGGAGCCTAGTGTTAAGTCTCTCTGCTTTCTCCTTTCCGCCGAATTCCGTAGGCAGTGTGTGTTGCGTCGCGCCGCCGCTGCATAGGGAAGTGCTCACAACCTGTCGCATTTACGGTCACACGCTCGTGCCCCTGCGCCGCGACTGGCCTCTACTAAAATTGTATTTCTATTCAATAAATATAGAGGTTATTTGAACGTTACAATATTATATTTCTTTTAAGTGAAATACATATATAATTAATACCTTTAGTAACGAACATAAGTTTAAACTTAGAACTAAAAATACAGATATGATATAATAACCTGAACATTATATAACTTCAGTACACTCCCCGCAGGGTACAGGTCTTCCCAGACCTCTCTTCCCGGTGCTAGCGGCAGCAGTGACCTCTCTCTCGCCCAACTGAAGCCCAGCGCTCCGTGCACGCGGCCGGCGCCCGCCAGGCAAGTTATACTTACATTGTCACCCTTGGAAACATAATTTAAAGACTATAATATATTTCAAAGCCTAAATATACAGGTCTGTCAAGCATATGACTGTATACGCAACAGGTTGTGGGTTTGATTTTCACTCAAGGAAATTAAATATTTTATATTTTCATTTCTTTGCTCTGGTGTCGAGGCAAAGCGTTGCGTTGTGTTCCGTTACCTAACGCGCAATACCTCAAAAAATCGCCCGAAAGTGGGAATGGTGTGCGTTAACACTAAATTCCCTCTGTCAGATAAAACTAAAAAAAAAGAAAAAAATCTGCGGTTTTTATCTTTTTTTTCTTTACTATTCATATAAAACAATCCAACATTTCATTATGACTAGCATTCGACCTAGAACTATAATATTTGACAAGAAGTGAGAACGTACAGCGAAAATAATGATAAAATTCCCACACTGGAAATTTATAAATAGATCACGGAAAAAAATCTTTACAGTTTTAAGAATATAGGTAAATTAAATTAATTTATTACAAAACATGTACATACGCCCGCAAAATTAAATTTGTCAAGTTTTGATAAACGTCCAGTTCACCTATAATCATAAAATTGGTACGGAACTCTCAGTGGACGAGTCTAACTCGTACTTTTACTTCTTATTCTATTCTTCTTATTTTCTCTTCCGTCTAATGGCTTCCCATCCCTATTTAGGGATGTGGATTATTTTTATTTTCTCGCTCTGGTAACAAGACGCGAGCGCAACTTTGAGTTCCGCTACGCAATAATATTTCAAGAATTTAGACGTAAAGTGAGGAATGGAGTGTCTTAACACTAGGTTTCCTGTGCCTGCTATATGCGGGATACGGTAAATTAAAGAAACTTACTATAACACTACAAAATGGAGCTTACATATTATAAAATTAATATTCTAATATCATTTGAAAACATAAAACATGAAATTATTTAAAACTAGAAAGTTTAATTCAATACGAAAAAGCATTAGGTTTAACATAATATAGACTTTAATATACAGCATTTTAAGTTGATATTATTGTAGGAAGTACCTAAAGAATGTACTTAGAGAAGATAGAAATCAAATATTTAATAATGCTTTTAGTCGTTTTTAGAATCTGTTAGATACGTTAGTTTATTCTTTTTTAAATTATGTCAGCGTTAAAGATTTACTTTGTTTATATGCTAATATTTTCTGTTTCAAAGACATTTTTTTAAATAGAGAGATCTTGTTGTTCTCAGTCTTTTATTTAACGTCAGATTAAATAAAAAATGTTACACTCAGTAGACAATTTTTTTTGGCTTCACGCTGTATCCCACACATATGTAAGCAGGGTCTGGGAACCTATTATTAAGATTTTCTGTTCTCAATAAGACACTTCCTTCTTCTGGAGACATCGTGAGGAGTGACCTAATAGTGCCAAATATTTCCTAGAGTTGAATTCGAACCTATAACTTATCGCGTTTACGGTCGTTCTAGCCTCAAAAGCGCCTTAGATCCGAAAATAATAATTACCTTATTAACAGTCAGCGTAGACGGCACAAGCCGAATATCCGGTGGACGCAGTATCGTCAGCCGCAGAGCGCTACACCGTCGTCTACCGGAGTCGTCAGCGGAACACGACCACCGGCCACTGTCGGGCTTCTTAGCGCCCGATATACCGAGCACTGACATACGCCTTCCTAAGGCATCTTCTGCTACTGTTCTCGTCCAAATGTCTCTAGGGAAGAGAAATATTTCATGTGTTAACTGTTTGTGCGACTGTAAACGTGCTAGGTTGTGGGTTCTATTCCCAATCGAGGAAATTAAATATATAATATTTTAATCTTCCTTGTTTTGATAACCAGGCAACGAGCGATTTTCAGATCCGCCACTCATCACGTAATGCTTCCAGAATTCGGCGGAAAGTAAAGAACGGAAGTGTCTTAATTTGAAAAGGAGCGTCTTTACATTAGGTTCCCAGATTTCCTCTGCCTACACTGCTATGCGCGGTAAACAGCGTGTTTGTCACCATTAATGTAAAGTAAGAAAATACGTATAAAAAGGCTAATAAAAAATCTGTTATTAGATCACTGACAGTTTATAATTTTCACTATCTACTTTGTTTTAAACATTTTCTAAATTGAATATTATTAAAAATATTGAAAGAAAATCAACGTAAAAAGACTTCAATTAACACTTACCGAGTTGTACCGTTGAAGTTCACTTTGACCCCGTCCTTGTACCAAGTGAATGCAATTTCTGACGACCCGTACGCCATACAACTCAGTATAAACTCAGAGCCCTCCCATACTTCTGGCCGCTGGTTCACAATCAAAGCCTGTAATAAAAGGTAAAATTAACATTCCCAAGAAATGTTTCAAGCTAGTGAAACATTTTTACTACGTAATGAAATTTTTATGTTCCAATCCAAGCATTGCACGGCCATATTTTTACGAGTTTCTTATTACTGTCAGTTGGATTCTTTGGGCAAGTTTTGTCGTAGAAATTGAGATTAGGAGACGTCGTGTCGCGTCGCGGAGATGGATAGGTGTATTGATAATGAAATTATGTTATACTTTTTGTGTAATAATTGAATAAATGTATAGTTTGAGACCGTCGTGAAGTATGGGTACAAGCGTGAGTTTGTGAACGCAGCAGGGTTGTGGGTTCGATAGCCTCTCGCGAAAATTAAATATTCAATATTTTCATTTCCTCTGTTCCACGATTCAACACACAATGCCTCACGCAATTCAGCAGAAGGTGGGGAATCTTAACACAGATCACATCTTAACACAGAATCTTAACACAGATATATCCTACTCTGCTACATGCAATCCATGAATAAAAGCCACTTTGGTAACTCAATTACTATTGCCATCTTAACTATTCATAATTAGAGGAACTATTCTCGAGCCTGAATATAATAAAACTGCGATATTATCTTGATTGAGAGTTAAAGAAAAGGAATTCTCCTAAGGAAATGAACACTTTTACTTGATTTCGGCGTAGCTGGTGGAACAATCACGCTAGTTCACGTTATCGTTCAGTACAACTGGCAGACGGCCAGCGCTAAGAGTTTTAACGAGGTACGGTGGATATTTAACATTTCATTTGTTAGCTTCAAATAGGGGCATTTTAATTATTATGTACTATTAGTGGAGGCCGCGGAGAACCGGGTATAGAGGAGGGGTGCCTATGCGTATAATCTACACTAATATAATAAAGCGGAAGAATTTGTTTGTTTGTTTGTTTAAACGCTAAAATCTCTGGATCTACTGGTCCGATTTACTTTGCTTTTGTTTTGTATGAAAGCTGCATTCTTCAGAAGTGCTATAGCTAGAGCTAGAGCTGAGCTAGAGTTAGAGCTAAAAAATGTTAAGGTGTATGTATTAGTTAGCCTTAAATAACGAAATAACAATAATAATGAACGCCATCGAAATGCTTTAAGCGCGTGCGCTGCAAATATAGTAAAATATATGTCAGTACATTGTATGGAAGAAATGTTCTATTTTATAAGTTCTAAAAATGTCCGCAATACGGTATATCTATCTCTTATAAATAAGTCACAATATAATATTTTGTGACAAAAAAAAATTGAAAATTGCAAGGTGATATTTCAACGTTTTTTATTTGATAAAGATATTAAAACTTACGAGCGAATACTATTCCTTTATCAAGGAATTTTTATGAAGAAATGCTTTGTCTTTTATAGCATGTAATTTAAACGTATACTTTTTGAAAAATGTAAATTTTAAATAATTTAACGCTCCGTTTACGACCGCAAGCATAGACACGAGTCCAGCGGGGGGCGCCCTTGTCGCCGATTTTGTCCTCGCAAGCAACCATGTTAGTGCTTACACTTTCTCAAAATTATTGAATGTATAAATTATATAAATAATTTAATTTATATTGATTATCTTATGGAAAATGCAGGATAATAAAACGATTAAAATTTGTATGCGATCGAAGCCGCGAATGCGCCGCTAGTAAATAGATATGAAGTAAACATATACGTAAATACATATAAAACAAACAATAACAAAAAATAAAGTAGATCTTAATTAATGATATGAGTAAACACGCGGCTTTGAATTAAGAGGTGATTAATTACAAAACAAAGGGTTTTTCATTGTAGAACTACATCAAAACAGAGACAAAACATGAATAGGGCACAATGTGGTTGCTGGCAGCGCTCCGCTTGCATTTCACAATGGGACGAGATGGTGAGAGCTGCGCTTTAAAAAATATATATATTTTTTAATTTGTTAACTGTACCTACTCGGGGAATACCCGAAAATGTAGGCCTCGATTAAACCTTGCATTTTTGTTTTTTGGGATTGTTCATAATATTTTGTTCCTATAGAATTTTTATAATGTATTTGTGATATATAAAAAAATGTGTAATGCGAAGTTCACCCCATTTTGGTTTGCTTACAATATTTCTTTTTAATAAAATCGTGCCGTGAAGATTTCCATGCAGATAAAACAAAGCTTTAATTTGTCTTTTTGTTCATTACTCATGCAGTACTTAAAAACTAGCCCAATGGTTTCATTAAAATATTTCTGTTTTTAGAGATCTAAGGAATGGAAGCCAGTCGTGGCGTAAGGGCACAGGCGTGTGACAGTAAGCGCGACAGATCGTGGGTTCGATTGAAGAAATTAAATATTTTGAAGAAATTAAATATTAAATATTTTGATTTCTTCGGTTTGGTGTCGAGGCAAAGCGTGGCATAAAGCCACTACTTAACGCCGGTTTTCAACGCCGGGGTGGTAATTATCCGGTCGAGTCTGCCATTGCTAGCGACGTGACTCTACCACACGTGCAAAATCTTTTCTCGTTACCATTCATCATCATTCATATTTATTAATATACGCTCCTTTTATAGTAAGTTATATAGCAATTTTTAAAAGAACTCAAAAGGTGTTGGTAGTAATAGCCAGTATTCTTACAAAAATACACAGAAAACAAACCCAACACATACTGTATTAAAATACATTGTGAGAGCAGGTGCTCGTGGTGTATGCGGCGATAAATATTGAATTTAACTTAGTAACATTTTACTTATTTTTCTTACTGTAACTTTATACCGAGAATAACGTTTCGGGGAGAAACTAGTGGGTGTTCGCGGCGGTATTTCTTTTGAGCTTATCGAATATTGTAGAAAGTTGCGAATACGTGGAATATTTAGGGGCTATATTATTTAAATATTTAATTTAAAGTTGATGAAAAGAAAAGAGGCCAGTCGTGGCGTAGAGGCACGAGGTGTGACTGCAAAATCGACCGGTGTGGGTTCGATCCCCACTCGAGGAGATGAAATATTTATTTACATTTATGTTTTCATTTCATCGCTCTGGTGTCCAGGCAAAGTGCGGGGTTGAGTTATACCACTCAACACGCTATGCCTTCAGAACTTGGCGGCAAATGGGGAACGGAGTGTCTTAACACTAGATTCCCTCTGCCTATCCTGCTGTGTGCGAGATACAGCGTGGGGCTGATTTTTATTTAAAAAGAAAAACAATGATTTTTTTTATTTGCATCTT
This sequence comes from Heliconius erato demophoon, assembly GCA_018249695.1. Taxonomy (NCBI): domain Eukaryota; kingdom Metazoa; phylum Arthropoda; class Insecta; order Lepidoptera; family Nymphalidae; genus Heliconius; species Heliconius erato. The sequence goes on along the minus strand of DWQW01010151.1, from coordinate 1,059 downwards.
AAGTAATAACATATGTTGGTTGGTTAATAATTAGAAAACAGCATTTCTGATCCCAATGAATTAAATTAGTAGAGTAAAGGTTAATAAGAAGGTGTGTCCCAAATAGCAAGGTAAACGTGGAGGAAATCTAGTGTTAAGACATTCCGTTACTCCTCACGCACCGTCCAATCTCCAAAACATTGCGACTGCAGGAATTCGACGGCGCACTTCTACTAAAACGAGGAAGTGAAAATAATAAAAATACAAAACAGCTTCCAATATTCTCTTTGAAGTAAAGGTCGCTATTGCGGATATATCGATACGACACACGTCTATCTGTCAGTCAAAGTAACTCGGCAACTGACTGACAAATCGAGCTTAGATGACATTTTATGTAGACCGATCGTAAGTGTCGATTTTGGGTCTGATTTATGAGGCAACCTCAAAGTTTAAAGCAATTTTCTAAGTATGTAATATACATTTTCACTCGAAGAGATGAAATATTTACTTAAATTTTAATTCCATTTCTTCGCTCTGGTGTCGAGGTTAAGCGCGGCGTTGAGTTTTGCCACTCAACTCGCAATGCCTACAGAATTCGGTAGAAAGTGGGGAACGGGAGTGTCTTAACACTGGGTTCCCTCTGCTTACCTTGCTGTGCTTACCTTGCTTGCGGGATAAAGCGTAAAGCTGATTTATTTAAATTTATTCCGATATCTACTGCGGCCGGCATCGCGCAGTGGCACAACCATGTGACTGTAGCCTCGACGTAACTTTGAATTGTATTTTTCAAAATTCGAATTTTCTGGCTTTTGTAATTGTAAAACCTATTTGTTTTGTGTTTTTGTTGAATTTAATCTTTGAAGTTGTGGAACTGATTTTGACAGACCTATCTAGTTCGCAAAACGAGTTTGTTTGTAGTTTGCCTTAAAATTTGTTGTTTTCATTACATTTCGTTAACTTAACTTAACTTAACTTAACTTAGCTTCACGCTTTATCCCTTGCGGGGTAGTCAGAGAGAACGGAGCGCCAAACGCTACGGTCTCTACATACCTCTTTCGCCTCGTCCACTGTCATCAACCT
>DWQW01010150.1:0-12381 GCA_018249695.1 Heliconius erato demophoon | reverse complement strand
AATAATTGCTAAGTCCCTGACTTCAAAGAAGACAATGTAATTTAAATAAATAATTGTAATTAACAAAAAAAATGTTAATTTAATACTTATTCTATTAAGTCTTATAATACTTAAGACACTGAGATTTGTAGAGATAAAAAAAAATATAAAAACTACATCTTATTTCAAAATGTCAAAATATAAACGGGAAGATCGTATCTAAAATGCTTTATAAATCTTTATACAAATTGGATTTAATATTAGATCAAAAAGGAGATTATACAAATTTATTGACTTACAAAAATCACACGTTCTTTGATTAAATATGTTTTATAATTTCCTTTTTAAAACACAAATAATTAATTAAAAATTAATTATGTTATCCACTATTTACAATCAAAGCCAGGTAACCCCTTAAAAATAAAAAAAATAATAAAAAATCATATTACAAAAATAAAAAGAGATCGAAATTTAAAATCTTAAGAAAATTAATTGATATTGCACTTATATAAAAAATATACAAAAAATAATAAAAATCATAACATAAACTGAGTTTATATGTAAAATTACAGATAATAAATTGCAATTTATAAAAAAAATAAACAACCTTTTTTACCTGGTTTTGGCTGTAAAGAGTCGATCCTTAGCAATGATTTGTGACGAGTAATCGCAGATACTTGTATACAACGTATATTCCACTAGGTTTTTTCATCTGTAATTTAGAAAAAGCAAATGAAAATGTACCAAAAAAAAAACAAAAATAGAGAAATAAATGATTTTTTGTACTATTTACATAAATGACTAGTGAGATAATAAGCTGTGTGGCCAAAAAAAATATTATATTAGTAATATATATATTATTATTATTATAGCATTTTAAAAATACAATTTTAATAATAACAATTTTAAATTATTATTTATTATGAATACTACGCATCGTGCGATTTGTTAAGGATTTAAGTTTTAGTATTATTTTCCAAAATTTAGTGCGGTTTAATATAAAATTAGGTTTATTATTATTTTTAGGTGGTAATAAAACAATATAAAGGCAGTTACACCCTTTTTCCTTCATTATAAGAAAGGCAAGGAGAACTTAATATCAAGACGAATTCCGCCTGAATAATGCCTGAATTCGGGACATTGAGTACCGGAACTTAACGCTGCAGCCCGCGCTTTCTCTCGTCAGAGAGCCACGATGGCCTTAAATGAAATACTCTTAAAATAAACAGTACTAATATAAATGTTACAGTATGTAGGGCATCTTTAGAATACAACGTTGTACTTTTAAGCTTAAACAAAAAATTAAAAATGGCAAAGATCGGGTCAAGGATTATGCTATGAAAATATTATACGGTCGTCAGATTTGATTGAAACCAATATTGGGAAGTTATATTTTTTATAATTGAGAATTGTGACAAGTAACTCCCGTCACTTTTCGTCTTTAGATATAGTAACAACAACAGTAGTTTTGTTAGTAATGTTTTTTAGCTAGCTTTAGCCACTCTTACCCGATTATATTATAGATAATAATTAAAAAAGCAACAAGAACATACCGCAAGACACCGCACATTTTTATTTTAAATCCTTAACAAAAATCGAGTTAGAAAGGCACCCTCACTATTACCCTTGGCAGGAGTACTATCACACCGTCTTAGAAGCTAAATTGAAACTTATACTATTGAAGTTTTATTATTTTATATTACATGCGTTACTGTGTTAAAGAGGTCTAACTAAAAATATATTTTTTTTTACTAGAAAATTGCATAAACAAACAAATTTTGGCACACGCATAGTAAACAAAATAAATTTCCCAACACAGGTTACGCAGAAAAAACCTAGTGTCTTGATATTCTTTTTTCCGATTTCCGCTCAATTATTAACGGAAAGCAGCGTCGCGATTTGTCTTATTTACCAGGGCAAGAATGAAATTCCACATATTAATTTTATTATCAAAAATTCAGTACTAAATTGAAAAAACCAAAATAATATTCTTTTAGTTAGACCACTACTGTTTATATATGTATATAATAATAAGTTAATTATTGACATTACAATATTACTTTATAGAAGGCAATTAAGTAACAATCGATCAAAATTATGCACTTTCTTACAAACACTATATAATTTCTATACATTATAACAATTTAATATATGACGTATTATATTTTTAAATTTCGATAAATTGTCACAACTATAGCACTGGCCGAACAATTTACATCCAAATATTAAAAAAAAAGTAGAACAAGTTAATAATTTATAATCTATGTTAATGTTAAATCTAATCACAAGCCTATTAATCCTAAGGACCCATTTATTAAAATAAACATAATAAAAATCAGATCTTTAATTGAAATTCAATATAAATTGTCATTTTTTGTGACAATTATTTGTCATTTATAAATTTGTTCTTCAATTTAATATATACTTTTATTTAATCTGTATTATCTTATTAACGTTTAAAAATCAGATCTATGTAATAATATAACACTGGTATTATTAGTTTTCCAAAACTATAAATTAAAATGATATTCTTTGTGGTATAAAAAAATATATTTAACTATTAAGTAAATGATGTCACTCTCACTAACCGAATGAATAGTAACAAAATGCTCAAACATTAACAAACTCTATAAAAAAAAACGAAAATGTAATAAAATTACAGCAAAATTATTAATTTCTTTAAATAAATTGAGTTCTTTCAATAATTATATTTGAATGAATGAAAATGAAAGCTCAAATGAACTAAACAAACAAAACTCAAAAAATGAACTAAAAAAAAGATGAAATCTAACCAGCTAAGCCAAAAAAATTACGTATACATAAATATAGTTTTTTAGCAAAAGAAATCTATTTTTTACTAAAACAGGTCCTTAGCTATGTAAGGGATTGTCGTAGAGGTTTCTTGATCGGTTTTTTCGGTTTTAATCGTTCCTTTCTTACCTGAGTTAAGCGTTTTCTTTCGCATCTGTGGACAAAATTATGTTAATTATAAAATAAAAAAACAATGGAATAAAGGCATTTGACATGAGCAAAATAAAATTCAAAACATTGTATATTAAAATTTACTTTTGAATCAAGTAATTTTTAATCGTCGAATGAAAATGTTGCTACCACTATACAGTATGGTCGACGAGTCGTGGCCACCCAGAAGCTCTACAGATTTAATTTAGATTTTTGTTTACTTTTGATTATTTTCGCCCAAGTCCAAGATGGCCACGACCCGTCTCGTATACACCGACTTAGACGGTTCTGCTGAAAAGAACCGGCAACAAATTCAACTTCCAATGTTAATGTTATAATTTTATTATTTAATACAATATTATAAATAAATAGACCCCTAAATAAAATAGTTACATAAATATAAAGTATTTGGTTTGACAGAATTGGCATAAAATAATTTTATTTAAACTTTAGAACAATATACGGATATTGTCTTTAAAATAACAATATTATCAAAATACGAAAGCAATTCAGATTAGTAAATAAATACTTGTGTTCTTCTAGCGGGCGAAGCCGCGAGCGGGACGCTAGTTCTTTACTAAATTATTTGACATGGACACACGAAAATAAAAAAAAATAAGTCCAACTCACACATCAACCTCATCCACATTTGCCAAGCGTAACTCAACGCTGCGCATGTGCTGCGGGAGGACGCGATGCGCGGTGAAGTGTGATTGCGCGGCGCACGCGTCGTCGCCCACTGCCGTGTAAGAGAAGCCCGGCTCGTCGCGCGGCGTTATGCGCGGGTGCGCTCTGACTGAACAGATGCCTGCAAACATTGATAATACAGATACTTTTGGGTTAAAATTCATTTTAAATAAAGAAAAAATGTAGGCGGTGTAGTTAGCCGGTCACGAGGCAAAAAATTAACAACGGAACATCCCAACACTAGATATTTCTAGAGAGATATTTTTTCAGAGATATTTTTGCTATATAAAAAAATCCAACCTTTACAACAGCATATTTTGTAAGACAGCATATTTAAAATTTAAAAGAATTAATTTGGAAATAAAATATCTAAAATAAAATAAAATTATGAAAAAAATGTCATATAGCTATCACTCTCTCTCTATTCGCGTCATTTATTCCTCCTTCTATAATATCCACTCAACCCGAATGATACTTTAAAGAAAAAAAAAAGATAATTTCGAAGATAAATAATTATTTATCTTAAAAAAAATCTAAGAGAAATAAATCTAAGAAAAAGTTATTTATTGTTGTGTTATTGTTGAGTTCCATCATTCAACACGTGGTACCAATGACTCTTGCCCTCTAACCAACTTACCAGTAATATAAATGTCTTCCAAATGAAAATATGCAGTAGTTAGAGCTGCTTTATACAGCGCCTTGGCAGTGGGCGCGGACAGGGCGTATCCTGTACCGGACAGATACCTAGGATATACTCTAGCACCGTACATGTAACGTGGACTGTACCTGAGGATGAGAGAAGAACACAAAATTAACCTGAGGATAAGTAAATATTAACTTATTTTTTGTAGCTAAACGCTGTATTCCGCATATAGCAAGGTAGGCCGAGGGAACCTAGTGTTAAGACACTATGTTCCCCACGCACCGTCTCATTTTCGTGTTGAGTTACGGAACTCAACGCCGAGTTTTGTTGTTGTTACCAGTGCAAGGAAATGAGCGTCGCGTTTATAGTAACTCGTTTTACCAATGTGCCACGACAGCCTCATATGTATAATACATAGATTATTTATGTAAGCAAATATACTCTATACTAATATTAAAAATCTAAATAGTTTGTAGACGCGGTAAACTCAAGAAGGACTCCTACTACTAGGTATGAATTAAAAAATATTTTTGTATCGGATAGTCTACATATTTAAGAAGGCTATATATAATCTATATTTAATCACGTCAGTCTTTTCGAAGTACCCGGTAGTTCCTGCGGTCAAGGTCACCTCCCACACTTAGAAATTGGCATACTTAATTATGCATTGCAAAAAAAAAACTTCACTGCATTACAACAAAGAAATAAAAACGGAAGTAATTAAATTGTTTTTTAAGTGATTTAATAAGGAAAAAGAATCTTTAACTTTAAATAACAATTTCTATAAGAGTTACAGTTTTAAACAAAAATATACAAAGCATAACGTTCAATGAACACAATCTCTCTTAAACCGGGTAAGAGCGTGAAAACAAAAAGCTGTATTTTTACTGTCTTCCCCCACATCTTACCATTTACTCCCAACATCTTGGACTGGACGCGCTCCACATATCAGATCACCTATCAGGAGGTACTCCAGCTCCTGAGATCTTGTCTTGTCGTGAATCCTGGACCTGTTCTTCAAATTTTGGACCAAATTTGGCACATTTACATACATATCGTCGTCAGTCTTTAGGATGTAGCGGACTGAAAAGAAATTTCCTCTTAAGTTTTACAAAAGGTTGTGGGGTTGAATTGTTAAATATAAGATTTTATGGCCAAAAAAAAGCTTGTTCTTGTTTAAATAAGACTATTATATAACTATGTACGTGGAGAATAAAGAATAAAAAACTCTCTGTGTCGTGTAAGAGAATAATTTATATATGTATTTTTTTCACATTTTACAAGTTCAAGTGTCTTCCTCGTGACTTCGCCCCGCCAACCTTGAAACTTGATCTTTAAGTGAAAACCACATTATAACCGATTTTCCCTTTGAAAGACCTAAACCTACATTTAAGATTTATCGTAACTTATGAAGCAAATTTGTGAAATTGTGAAAAGATTTTTCTTTGGACATTTTTATTTTCATGCTAGTCACATATTTTGTCGTATAAACACACACACATAAAGACATCCATTGTTAACAGGGTTGCGGAACTTAACACCGATTTCTATCTAACAAGACGAGTAAAAATGATCAAAATAATAACTCCAAACGAGATTCGAATCTACAAACAACATAAATCACGGAAACGCGATCAGATATTTGTTTTTCAAGCGTTTACAGCGGAAAAAACCTTCAAACTGCCATTACGTCACAGCAATCAATTATATTACTTAAATAGCAAAACAGGCAAAATTGAAGTCAATGTTATCTAATGAGTTTCAATTGTACATATGGATACGAATTACTATTTAAAGTACGCATTTATATGGACATGGAATAAAATCTATACATAATATAACAAAAGCAATATTTTTTTTGTTGTACTAATCTTAGGAACTGCTAGCTTGAATTGAAAAATAATATGTTTCTGTTGGATAGTATATACTATTTATTTTGCGGTTTCCAACGCCTTAAGGTTGCCTGAAAGAAATCGCTATTTCAGCAATAAATTCGCCTATTTTACATAATCTATAACATATATTCTTGTATTTCTTTTTTTTGGGTGTACAATAAAGAGTTTTTCATTATTATATATATGTTACGTCTATCAGTTACACTAAGTTAATCGTTTTGGTGTAAGTCACTGTACTTGCGGTCAGAGACATGTCGACAGTGAATGTCAAGGTCAATGGTCATACATAAGACTTAGTTATTTCCATTTAACCAAACAGGTGAGACCGTGGATAAAGAGTAAAAGTTAGGATACTTTAAGATATTTATTTGCATTTACGTTGATATCCGCCACCCAATACACCAAAAAGAATCGTATGCACCCAACACACTTAATGCAGTGGGATACATAGTGAAACTGTAAAAAAACTGTTAAATGAGTAAAAGAAAAAGTCAATACTTACCACTTTCATTACAATTATTGGTGACCCATTTCAACATCATAATAGATTTCAATGTCAAATTATTGTATGAATCAATGAAACCCTCTTGTATAATATCTCCATATTTTTCGACTTCCTCCTCAATTTTATCCTGAACTTCGGTGTCATTTTCTTGAGATGGCAAACCTAATAAAAAAACAACTTTATAATCTACTCCAGTTATAATCGGTTCTTTTTCAATTAGCTCCTCTTTTTGCAAATCTTTGGATTTTCTAAGCATTGTCAATATTTTGCCCAAATCTGGACTTTCATCATCGTAGCCTTTTGGTGGAATTTTCATAATATTCGACTGATAATCGTAATCCATGTCTAAATCATTATCTTGCTCATTTAATTCTTTATTCATATCAAATTCTGGCAACATTTCTTGTTCTTTGTCATCTTCATCTTCAAACCTCTTTTCTATTGGAGCCTCACTTTCAGCGTTGACCAAATTACTTTCTAATACTTTAGCCAGTTTCGGTAAAAACTGAACGATGCCAGATATATCTCGTTTAGGCCTATCTACTCTATTTACACTTAAATTAACATTCTTTGTATTAACCTCTTGAAATAAATCGTACGTATAATTATAATTTTTATATTTTGCTCGAACTAAATTAAAAACTTTCGAAGTATTTAGATAATTTTGATAATTGCCCCAAGTTTCTCGTATGGCTAACCTTTGGGCAAAGTTACTTGTGGAAGAACAGACAACTATAAGTAAGAATAGATTATGTTTCACGTTTCTTTTACTTTTTGGACATATATCTTTTGGTTCGTGGAGTGTTGTGACATTGTCTGGTTGAACGTAAATTTTTGTGTCCCTATTTGTGTGGACTGACCAACCGGCTACTGCGACTGTAAAGAAAAAAAAAACACTGTTTTATTTAGTTTATTTATATGTATATTAGATTTTTTAGTTCCATATATATTTTTTACTTTATATTAGTAATTTGTTAATAAATTTGTTATCGTGCTGTATATATTACTTTTAAAAAATAAATGAATCAGCTTCACGCTGCACACAGCAGGGTAGGCAGAGGGGACCTAGTGTTAGGACATTCCGTTCCTACTTTCTACCGAATTCTGGAGGCATCTCGTGTTGAGTGGCAGAACTCAACACCAGAGCGAAAAAATGGAAATATAAATTTAAGTAAATATTTCATCTCCTCCAGTGAGGATCGAATCCACAACCAGTCGGTTTTACTATCACACTTCGTGCCGCTGCGCCACGACTGGCCTCAAAATATAGTATGTAATAATTGGTTTTTCACTAATGTCTGTATTAGTGAAAAACCAATTTAAGCAAAAAGGTGACTAAAATATTTAAAGATTTTTAAACGAAGAGTTGATTAAGTCCTTAAGAGAGTTGAGAGCGGTGCCACTGACGAAATCTATACTAATATTATAAAGCTGAAGAGTTTGTTTGGCTCAACTCTCTAATCTCAAGAACAACTGGTTTGAAATGAAAAAACATTTTTGTGTTAGATAAACTATTTATCGAAGAAGGCTAAGTACTTATATACTACATGACGATTATGCCTGCGTGTCAGAGCTATCTATGACACATAGAATATGTCATGACACATTAAAATGAGCTTAGAGAAACATGTGTTATACACACAACTCTTAGTTATTTCTATTTAACCATAGGGGCGAAGCTGCAGTAAAAAACAAAACATTAAATATAAACAATAATAAAACAGCTATAAACATACTTTAAAATGACTCACAAGTCAATGTTTTAAACAAAATGACTTGACAAATCTGATATGTCAGTTGTCATTTCACTTTCGCCAAATTTATGGTAATCACGATTTCTCTAAGATACAAGGTTCAAACTCGTGATCTTTAGTATTTCATAGATAATGGGTAGACTCGTTTTATTATATTGAAATTGAATTGAATGTTTATCTTTAATAATAGAAATACGGTCAAAATTTACATTGAGAAACACAAGATGGTTGTTTATTCTTTATTATTTCATTCTTTTCGTATTCGTATTGATGCTTGCTGTGATTTTTGCAAATTTTCACATTTCTATAAATTCTTTTTTATATTGATACCTTTTCAATATAATATAATTAAAAACGAGTTGTGTTTGAAACTAAGAGCTCGAGATATAGTGGTAAACATGATAAACGTGGTGTACACACCTATAATCAGTCTTCCTCAATAAAGGACTGTACAATAAAAAAATATTTTTTCAGTTCAAATCAATAGTTCTTGAGATTCGTTCAAGCAAACAAACTAAAAACAATATTAATATATACATTTATATGATAACATAGACATCGATTCGTCGTTCAACGTTGGTCAAAGTTCGTTCTTTTCCTTTTATATTTTTAACTGTGTAAATTAAATGTGATATTATTTTAATGTTCGATTAAAATTTTGGTTTCCAATCGAATTATTTGACGTTAGGTGCTAAATTTCCAATAAAAACTTGTATTTTCAAAGATACCTTATCGGGCAACTAGTTTTAGTTTACTAATTTTGGTCTAAGCCATTTGGAAGCAATGCTTACAATGCAGTGAATAATAAATATTTGGATATATTATAGCAAATGTCTTGATCGTCTGGTCTTTAGTTAGGATTGCCTGCTATGGCGGAGGTCATCGCTTCGATATCAAGATTAGATAGCTATTTTTTCATGCTGCAGAATATTTATTTATTTATTATGTGTGCAATGTGTGGATTTAGTCCTAGATGTCATTTAGATATTATATTACTTTTTTATTATTTATTAGTATTCTGCCATTGCTTTAACAATACAGAGGTTAAAAATCCAATGTTAAATTCAAAAGATTAAATAAAGTAAAAAAATCAAAAAGATTTTCTATAGAAAAGCTTTAATCTCCACGCCTTTCCACATATTGCAAAATATATAATTCAAAATCTAGATAGAGGAAAGCTAGTGTTACGACACTGTTCTTCACATGCCGCCCAATTATCGGGACATTACTTGTTAAACTGCGAAACTCATCGCCGTCCTTTATCTTTAATAACAATAATTCATTCCTTCTACAACTGGGTATCAAACCCACAACCATTGCGTTTACAGTCAGACACTGTGCCGCTGAGCCACCACAATGTAAATATTAGCTTCATATACTAAGTATATTGCTAAATAAAACATTTAAATATTCTCAATTTTCTGGGTACCATAGCAATGGGACTGTGTAAATGAGATGAGTGTATCAATCCCCACTCAGGGCAATGATGAATAATGATAGATTTTTATATTTTTTTATTTTATATTATTTATTAATTATTTTAAAATATTAGTAGAGTTCCGCAATTTAACACGCAATATATCGAAATCGAATGTAAAATATAGGGTGTAGTGTCTTATTACTGTTTTTTTTTTATTTTATTAGCTCACGCTGTATCCCCCGTATAGCAGGATAGGCATAAGAAACCTGCTAAAAATCCGTTTCCAATTTTCGAAATATTGGGTGTTGAGTGACGGAACTCAACGCCGCGCTTTGTCTACCAGAGCGAGAAACATTTCTTAGTACCCTGCTCTAAAGGTTTTCGGAGAGTAACATCACTCATTTAAGCAACAAGTTTTACTTTGTTTTAAAAGGTCACTTATGTAATAATATAACCGCGTAGTTCTTATATATTATGTAAGCATTTATATATTACTTAAGACAAGTCTTCTGCAACACAGCCGCTATGTATGTATTTAACGTTATATAGATAGATGTACCCAGTGGAATATTGTGTTATTTCGTTTCCGCACCGAAAACAATTTACGTGAATATTTTCCTCAGTGAGAATCGAACCCATAATTATCGTGTATAAATATCAAAGAAAAACACAGCGCTCAGTTTCGCCGCTCAACGCTCAATGTCTCGAAAATTATTCCCCCCTATCCCCCTTATATATGCGGGATGCAGAAGGTAATAAATACAAATATCTAAAAAGTTACTTTGTAAGTGATGAATAAACGATATTTTTCTAGATTTTTTAAATACTTACATTCATTACTATAATAATTCATATAGTATAAGTTATAACTCACCTTTAGGTACTTGATCGTTGGCCCTATTATACACAGGTATGTAGAGGAACACGCAGAACAGTATCATGGCTGTGCTTATCAAGGAGAATTTGGCCACTAACGTCACCGCCCACCGCTTCTCTTTTTGTAGCTTGACCTCGCTCGGTAGAAGCCGACGATGTTGATCGTATCTGGAATATTTTTTTAAATAAAAAAAAACAGCTTTACGCTGCATCTCACACAGATGGGTAACCAGAGAATCCCTCTGATCCCTACTGTGTGAGACACTTCTTTTCGCACTTTCCGCCAAATTTTGGAAGCCTTACATGTTTAGAGGCGCAATTCAACGCAGCGCTTTGCCTGTACATCAAATGAAAATATAAATTTAAATATAGTTTTCATTTCCAGAAATGGAGAACGTAGGTATTACAGAAGAAGAATGAAAGAAAGATGAACGCTGTGGAGATGCTATTTTTTCGTAGGTTATTCGGAGTCAGCCTAGCTGATCGAATCTGCAATGAAGAGATACGTAGAATGGCAGGTACTAGCGAGCGAATACAGACAGATACAAAATATCAGCATAATTATCATTGTAATGCTTATTATATTCTAATGTTTAGAAGTAGGTAAAGGTAGAAGAAAGGTAATTGTTTATAAAGCCTTGCAAAACGCCCGCATGTATTTAATCCACGTTGGATGTATAAAAATGATCCTTGCTCTGTTTTAATAAGAACAAACTAAAAAATAGATAAAAATTATTAACCCAAAAAGACCCGACTACGTAAGAAATTACAAAAAAAAACTCTATAAAGAAAACAAACACTAAAAAAGAACTGATAATCTTCAAACGGCTGAACATATTTTCTTGAATGATGGCTAAGAACAGTCTTAATTAAGTCACCTTTCAATTTCAAAGAAAACTGAATCAAAATCGGTTCATCCATTTTGAAGCTACAGTGCCAAAGACGTACATAAAGAAAATACACAAATACACAGACACGTCAAACTTCTAATATACCTATGTTGACAACAGCGAGTCGGGATCCCCCACCGAGGTTTAAGACTCGAGCCTTTTCTGAAATTCAGGCTTAGCTTAGCCAGACCCTTTCATCTGATATCTATCTCACTTGAAGTAGCGACTTTAATACCAAATTTTGCCCCCGTTATAAGGCTATTATTTTTTACGTTTTACAACAAATGTATAATTTACAGATTTTTTTCTTAAACTAGTACTACCTGTAGCTGTGCGGTGCCAAATTTCATAATTCTAGGTTAACCGGAAGTACCCTATTAATTTTGATTCCCTTTATGATATTGCTGAAATCGGCGTTTTTTACTATTAAGCTACGTTTTTTCTTTCAGGAAATCATGGGGCCCTAGATCTAAGTATATGGTTTGAATTTCAAATCGACATCTACAAGAGTCTCTAGATAAAGGCTCTTGACAGACAGACAGACGCATTTGTGCCGTGTGATTCCGGCGTAGAATAGGATCATCCTGGTACTGGTGGTGTCGTAAGAGGCGACTAAAGTACGTGTGGTAGAGTCACGTCGTCAACAATGGCAACACGCATGGGCAGACTCGACCGGATCATTACCACCCCCGGCATTTAAAACCGGCGTGAAGTAGTGGCTTTATGTCACTGCGTTTCGCATCAGGTAATGCCGGGCTCCGGTGCCCAACC
>DWQW01010149.1:0-12382 GCA_018249695.1 Heliconius erato demophoon | reverse complement strand
AAGCTTCATGCTGTACGCACACAGCAGAATAGGAAAGCACGGGAACCTAATGTTAAGATACTCCGTTCCCCACTTTCCACCGAATTCTGAATGTATTTAAATTAGTGTAATATGTATATATTTTTTTTGATTCACGCTGTAACCTGTGGTAAACAGGGTAAGTAGAGGGAACCTAGGATTAAGACACTCCGTTTCCCGATTTGCACTCGATTCTCGAAACATTGCGTATAACTACAACGTAACGTTATACATGCGGCATTCTGCACTTTGTCTTGTCACCAGACAGAATAACAAAAAAATTAAATTCTTCGATTGATAATCGAACACGCAACCATCACGTTCACAGTCAGATGCTCCCCTCGACGGTCTAAACACAACTCTATTATACTCTAAATTGGTATTATCGCTTAGAATCGCTTAAATAATAAAAAAATCTTTAAAAATACTTAATGCTAACGATGTGGCATCTTCGCCTTTAGTATCGTTTAAACAGATCGCGACGTTTTTAAGAAGTCAATGAATGGATGGACTCTCTTAAATGCTACAATTTCAATGGAGTTCCACTGAAAGACGTATTGAATCGTATAACAATTAGAATTTGTTTGGCTCTAAAGTTCTTCTTTCTTTGGCTAAAAGCTTAAGGCTTAAGCTGTATATTCAGAAAATATAATTGAATAAAGATTCTATTTATAAATTCTGATTCTTGGTAACTGTTCCAAGAGTTTTTTTTAAAGCAGTCACAGCACTATGACAAGACAGACAGTGGTTAATATCGATGTTTACTCGAGAGAATGATATATTCCCAGGTTCCCTCTATTTACCCTGCTATGTGCGGGATACAGCGTGAATCTAAGAAGAAAAAAATCGTGCAAGCAAGGTTGTTAACGTCTATTCATTACAATCATTTATTTATCTTGATTTGTAAGTAGTTTATTAGCTGCCATGTTTATCTGACAGGTGGTTAATCGAATAAACATTTTTGGTTTATGACATATTTAATATACCTATGTAAAAATATGTTTTTTATTGCCGTTTTGGCGTATTTGTTACATGTTTAGACTTAAAATATTTGTAAAAGTTTAACATTTTTAAAACATATGTTTCTGTAGCGTGATGTGATTTTTGATTTGAGTTTGGTTTTGCCATGCAATACGATATATCTATTATGGAGACGAAGTCAATAGAAATAAAACGGGCAAGCGCGAGTTGGTCTCTCCCACCGAGGGTTTCATCAACAATAAAAACCTGGCTACCGAATTTTGCCTTGCCTTGTTTTCATTTGTAGGCTACCTGGTTGTGTTAGGTACCAAATTTTATTTAGGTCAACCTGAAGTATCCTATTAAATTTGATTCCCTTTATAGAATCGAATTACATATGTTGTGTTATATAAATCAAAGTTATTTATTTTTAAAAATATGTTTTTTTCAGGAACTCAAAGACCGTAGATCTGAGTACATAGTTTGATTTTTAACTCGATATCTTCAAGCGTTCCTAAGATAAAAGCTATTGCCAAACAGATGGACAGACAGATGGACGGACAACATCCTTTATTTTTTCCGTAAAAGGAAAAGGTTCAGATTCAGGTTTTTTTAGATACCGTAAACCTTAAAAAAAACCTGAACATAATGTAAAAAAGCCGTCTTAAAAATATATGCTCGACAAGAACAGTAAATTGACGTAGATTTTTTATTTTTCTCTTATAAAAAAAACTAATAATATATACTTGTTATGCCACTTACCCCAATAGTATTTAATGGGGTAAGTACCAAAATTTTGTACTTTCCTCAAACTTCTTTTCTTTTTTCTTAGCATACAAAATACAATTCCGTAGAAATTAAGAGAAATCCTCTCACAGTGCCGTCCTACGCGGCGTTGAGATCCAACACTCAACACAAAATACCTCAAATATTCAGCGGAAAATGGGAACGGAAGTGTCTTAATGGAAACGTAGTGTTTTAACACTAAGGCTAGTGTTTTATATAATAATATACAAACTCCATACATTATAGTTGAATGCATGTCCCGACCGCGTCTTGGCGCTTTATCTTACTTAATAGATTTACGTCTTAACTAAGTAACATACAATTAATTATTCTGTGTCATGCTCACTTGTAATATACTAAAACTATGTCAGTTAGTTGTTTAAGCTAGGATGCAGATTGGATAAAAATTATTTAAATATATATTTCTTTCTCGTTTTATTTTTAAACAGCCTCATAAGCAAGGAAATTTAGTGTTAAGACACTTCGTTCTCCAATTTTATTTAGCTGTATACTGAATTTTCATTTCAGTGCTCTGGTAACGGGGTAAAAGAGGCTCGTAGAGTTCTACCACTTTACAAGCAACACCTCGAGAATTCGGCGAAAATTGGGAAACAAAAGTGTCTTAACGTGAACGGAGTGTCTTAGCTACTAACTAAGTTACCAGGTTCTCTACCATAAAATAAAATAAAGTTAGCGCTACGATACCAAATGATAAATAAAACAAAAACTCGCTACACACCGTTAGACTATTGGGATTTACAAAAGAAATTATATTCCAAAATTTTGGCGGAGAGTGGAGAATAGAAGTATTTTAATAGGAACGAAGTGTCTTGGTCTCATCCTCGTCATTAGGTTCAGATGATGACTGGGCAATAACAGTTTGTAGTTAGAAGTCAAGTGAAGCCAAATTTCAATTTTCTAACTCCAGTAGTGACGTTTGTGTGGCAGTCAGTCATTTAGTTGTTGTCATGTATAAAGTATACCCTTTCTAAAGTGCGAGGTTAAGCTCCGCCTACAAGCACGCACGATTCTAACATGAGCGGAAAGAGGGGAACTATTGATAGCATAAATATAGAGCAGTTATTTTTGTAAAGCCTTGATGATGCGAAAGATGCGTGTAGAACGAGAAAAATATAAATTTATAATAAAATACACGATACATTTTACCAATGTATGTGTTTTTTAAACTATTTATATATATATTTTTTCATTTATTTATGTACCATACAAATAAAAAACTACAGAAAACATACAATAACAGAAAGAATAACAATGGATAACTGATAACCCTTGAATATAGGAGATGTTAAGAGAAATGATTCGTGTGCGGTATTTAAATATTACGGCAATAATAATAAACCTACATACGAATATACTTAACTAGCGGGCGCGCGCGGCTTCGCCCGAATATTTGCACCCTTAGTGAGTGAATTCCAAAAAAACCACGAAATATGTGTTCAATAAAATATATTTAACAGTCTGAATTATTTTTTTTTATAAAAATCGGTGGCGATTTAAAGATTTTTCCATATAAATTTTCAACCCCTATTTCTTCCCTTTAAGGTTAAAATTTTTCAAAATCCCTTCTTAGTGAAAAGAATCTCAGATTATGAAAATAAACATCTGTCCAAATTTCACGTTTCTAAGCACAGCGGTTACGGCTGTGCGTGCGTCTTACCTCAGTCAGGTACATGTTCTTTCATATATATATATATATAGATATTAGTCAATCCAAAATCATAATGTTTATTATTTTCCGTTCATTTCTGAGATATATATGATACATGACATTCGTGGTAGGTGGCGGAACCAAAGCCACACAAAGCAGAATAGGCAGAAGGAACCTGGGGACCTAGTGTTAAGAATCTCGATTTCTAGACGCAATGCATATTAAGTGTCACAAATTAACGCCGCGTTTTTCCTCGTCACCAAGTAAATGAATGAAAATATTAAATATTTCATTACTCCGCGCAAGAATCGTATCCACAACCGTCGTGTTTACAGTGGGACTCTTGTACCTCTTTATTATTATCCTCGCTCTATTAACTAGGCAAAACGCGGCGTTGAGTTACGCCACTCGACACGCAACGTCTCGAAAATTCGAAGAAAAGGGACCAGCCTGAAGCTTAAAAAAAGAATTATAACATATATTATAAGTATATCAAACTTATATATTTAATTATAGTTTTATCATCTGAAAACGGGCAGCAGTTACCGAAGCTTAAAATCATTACGAGTAGAAGGTCTCGTTAGAAATAATTAAGGCTTCCAAAACACTTGCCTACAACATAATCGTTAATGAGACTTCATTTTATGTTTATTTTAAAAATATTTATTATTATGAATTTTAATTGAATTACGTATTTATGAAAATGGTTCCCTTACTTACCCCTTCCTCTTTTTATTTTTCCTTCTTTGTATTATTATTTTTCTATTTCAAGTGGGTTTTCTCTTTGTTTTAAATACATTTTACTTCTGTTTCTCACATTTTGCAGGGTAGACAGAAGCAGCACCATTATCCACCAAATGCAGGAGATTGTGTATTGAATAAACTCTTGGAACTCAACGCCGTGTTTTGTCTTCTTAGTAGGACATGAAAATGAGAATTATTTATTCCCCCAAGTTGGTGTCGAATGCACAATTATCGCGCTTACATTAGCACTCCGTTTATAGTTTATACATATTATGTTTTTCTTTTTATTCATTTAAATTTTTATGTCATTTCAATATCTATCAATAATCTATAACAAAAAACGACTCATACGATAATGTTTCTCTTTTTTTATTTAATATATATATGAAATGTTTGTTTTTTACGAAAATTAGAATATATAAATATGTGACCTATGTATTATTAGAGTTCCTTATCGTTATCTGCAAAAAAAGTATAACTTATATTGGATTCTTTTGTAACTGTACTTTGTGACGGTATGTTAAGACCACGTTTTTATTTTTTACTTATATTTATTAAATTCACCGCGTAATCAAAACCATATCATACCAAATGGCACTTTCCGTTGACCTAGATTATGAAATTTGGCAGGAAGTGAGGACTTACGATAAGAATAAAAAGAAACTATAACATAAGGCAATCTATAATTATATCGCAGTAAAACAGTCACAGACTTATATTTGTAGTTAATTTCATGTTAAAATATAAATTTCTAATAAATCACAATCATAAAATTGGTACAGAACCCTCGATAGGCAAGCCTGACTCGCACTTGATCATTTTTGTTTATTGTTTATATATATACGATTTTTTCCATTTTTGTATCTTTATTGCTGTACGATGTCATGTTCAGTGAAATATGTGCCAGTAAAATAAAAATCTAGTTTTATCCAGCATCCTGCTTTCGACTAAAGCTATGATGTAAAAATTAAAACAAACGTGTTGAATTTGTTGAAAAGTGAATTTATATATTATTAATCTGTATATACTTTATGCGGTCTGCAGATTATGTTTTGTAGTATTTTTTATTTCATGGTGTTTTGGTAATAGTCATACGTGTACATAACGTGACCAGACGTCCCGTTTTGAACGAGACTGTCCCATTTTTCGGAATAGCACGTAAATTTAGTTGATTTTCCGCAGCTATGTTGAAAAAGTACAAGTCTAAGACCCAAGTCTATCAAAGCGACAACATCTTTCTCTTTCTGGTATATTTTTTGAGAATGAAAGTGGCAAATCGGCAACGTTTGGTAGTATTTTCGAGGTAAGGTAGGTACCTACCCACTGTATTTACGATATTTATATTATATCTATTCGTAATCGAGTCACACGTAACACAGTATGGTTAAAAATCGTGAAATGAAAAAAAATTGAAGAATTTTGATTAATTTTTTTAGGGATGGGTTTGAAATATTTTACCCTATATGCTGCTCCCGTAAAAGGAATGCAGACGCTTCTACCTTGGATATTAAAGTACACATCTTCAAAAAAAAACAAAAGTCACCCTAAAAGAATGCATATCTAAAACGACGAAAACACCCAAAATCCTGTTTTGAACTGAACGAAGAATGGTAAAGGTTACTTCTACCCAATGTTGCTGACAATATATACGATTCCGATCGCCTTAACACCCAATGCTTTCAGAATTCGGCGGAAAATGCGGAACGAAGATTTCTTAATTTAAAAGGAGTGTCTTTACACTAGCTTCCCAGGTTCCCTCCGCCTACCCATCTATGCGTGGGATACAAAAGAAAGAAAATTCACGCCCCGAGTTTCCAAATTGATCTATTTAAGTATCCAAAACCATAAAAAAAATATAAGCAAAATGTTCACAAAATATAAGTAATGAATGAAATAGAAACTTAGTAACCCGCGAGTAATGTAGTTTGAGCACAACACAATATCTAAACGAAGTTTTAAGAAACTCACGAACAGTGAAACGGAGTTGAGTAAAACTTGTATTACCAAGTTAGTTTGGAACGGTTTTTGAAGGGAAGCATATTTGGGACAGCTGACGTATTTTCAGGATTTTAAAGCTTATTTTGTGTCTCGTAATGGAGAGTAGGCAGAGGAGAGTGGGGAGTGGAGTGTCCTGATGCAGGATAGTGTACCGTCAGAACAGCAGTAATCTCCCCGCGCCGTCTACTCAAGAACGCATCCATAGTCATGGGTTCTGTGAGAGACCACGGCTAGAAGACAAACGCCCTGATAGCGTTCTCCAAGCTTCCAAAAAAAGAGTCGAGCTGGATGTCAGAAACCACGAAAAATATGTTCCCTACAATATGGCAGTGCATGGGGAACGGAGTGTCTTAACACAAGCTTCCCTCTGCCTACTCTGCTATATAGCATAGAGATGCAAAAAAAAGCAATTAATATCCTTTACTGAGCATTTATAGAAATAACGTAGACCCTTAATAAAGGATTTGTGTGATCGACGCGCGAGACGGATGGCTTAAGCGGTAGCACATTCATCCTAAAATATTAATATAACGGATCATTTCATTTATTATGCTGGAATCGAAGTAATTTCGTGTAAAATGTATGTAATATTTTTATTTTTTAGCTTCACGCTATATCCAGCACATACAGGACAGGTAGAGGGAACCTGGAAACCTAGTGTTAAGACTCTCCGTTCCCATTAAAACTTACCGTTTCCCTCTTTCCGCTAAATTCTCGAGGCATTTTGGATTAAGTAGAGAAACTCAATGTCGTCGCCGTCCTATCAGAGCAAGGAAATGATAATATTAAATATTTCATACTCCCCCGTGGGAATTGAACCCACAACAGTCGTAATGTAACCGGAAATATGAGAATAATTTATTGTATTATGTATGTATATAATATGAAGCCTTCATTTGGCAGCGTCATAGGATCTGACTGAAAGCGCGAAGGTTGAAGGTTCGATGAATTATGATCATTTGCTTACTCTGATAACAAGACGAAGAGCATCGTCGAGTTCCGCCACTACACACCACGACATATCTCGAAAATGCGGCATACACTGGAGAACGAAGTGTTTAAGCCCTATGTAAGCAGGGGGTTCTGCGTACCTTGTAATATGCGGGATACAACATGAAACTGCTAAAATAGGTATGTATTTATTTCACTTCCGAGGCCAGTCGTGGCGCAGTGGCACAAAAATGTGACTGTAAAACCGATTGGTTGTGGGTTCGATTCCCACTCGAGGAGATGAAATATTTACTTAAATTTTTATTTCCATTTCGCTCTGGTGTCGAGGTTAAGCGCGGCGTTGAATTCTGCCACTCAACACGCAATGCCTCCAGAATTCGGCAGAAAGTAGGGAACGGAGTGTCTTAACACTAGGTTCCCTCTGTCTACCCTGCTGTGTCCGGGATACAGCGTGAAGCTGATTTGATTTTTTTATTTTTGATTTATTTCACTGACTGGGAATTGTACCCAAAACTAATATGACTGTAATAAATATTAGATATAGTAAAAAGTTTAATTTCTGTTTTTTTGTCCGATCTTGTACCAAGTCGGAAAAATTTTGATATTATTAAGAAATTTCAAATAAAACATATATTAAAAGCACATCTAGTAATTTTATTACCATGAAATTATATATAAAACTCATTCGACCGGTGAATTTAAATCGGATCCACGGTAAACCCTCTTCAGTAATAAATACAGAAAAATGTCTAATAGCATTTTTTTGCTACACCTATACTTACTTATTTTACTTTAGTAATATACATATACTATTATTATTTAGTTTATAAAAGATAAATAAAATTTCAGATATTTTTAATTGTTCTTTAATACATTCTCTCTATATATTTCTTTTATTTCTCTGTATTGTTTGTAGTGTACAGTAAAGTTTATATTGTTATTATTACATTAAATATGAGAATAATTCCATGGATTCACCGTAAATGAAAATATTAAGTTTATAATCTTTCATCATGAGACCAGTCGTGACGCAGCGGCACGAGGTGTGACTGTAAAACCGACTAGTTGTGCGTTCGATCCCCATTCGAGGAGTTGAAATATTTACTTAAATTTATATTTCCATTTCTTCGCTATAGTATCGAGGTTAAGCGCGGAGTTGAGTTCTGCCACTCAACACGCAAAGCCTCCAGAATTCGGCAGAAAGAGGGGAACGGAGTGTCTTAACACTAGGTTCTCTCTGCCTGCTCTGCTGTGTACGGGATACAGCGTGAAGCTGATTTACGATTTATTTCTGATTTTATAAAAAAAAAACTTTCATTATATTTCCTGCCCATGGAACTGTAAGTTCTTCTAGTATGATGCGTTTTTTTTATGTTATAAAAATGTTTGTGTAAATTTCAAATTAAAATAACCAATATCAAAATGTGTTTAATAATTTAAATTAATTAAAAGCCAGTCGTGGCGCAGGGGCACAAAGTGTGACTGTAAAATCGACTGGTTGTGGGTTCGATCCCCACTCGAGAAGTTGAAATTTTTATTTAAATTTATATTTCCATTTCTTCGCTCTGGTGCCGAAGCAAAGCGCAGCGTTGAATTCTGCCACTCAACACGCAATGCCTCCAGTATTCGGCAGAAAGTGGGGAACTTAACACTAGGTTGCGGTGCGGGATACAACATGAAGCTGATTTATTTATTTTTTTAATAAAAAAAATATTAACAAATACATAATTTACGCATATATCAGAAAGGAGAAAGAATTCGGTGTTCTCTAAACCACACATTGAGTAGCGTAACCGAACTACGCGTTTTGACTATACGAAGACAAACACAGATAATCCTGTGCATATACATTCAAAAAAAACCTAGACTAAAATCTAAACTACTTGTACGAATGCAAAAAAATAAAATCTTCATTTTCCTCAAGAAGCAGGTTTTAAATAAGTAGTTTTCTGGTGAAATTATAAATACTCGTCTAATGAATGAGCCTCGAGCCGAGTTGAGTTTCAACTGGCTGTATACTTTGCCTTTAACTTGTGAAATTTTCCGGGTAAATATCCTTTCATATTATAATTTCTAAAGTCTACTTAGTTTAATTTTATTTTATATTAAATTTTAATTTTTGATAATAATCGAGCCGTTGCTATGGTTGTCCAATTTAATTGAAATGGGTCAGAAATATTAATATATTTATTTAGCCTTATAAGACAATGTGCGGCGTTTAGTTCTAAGGAAATAGCATACAATATTTCTTACGCCTGGAAAGTGGAGAATAGGGTAGCTGGTTAAGTCCTCTTTTTCTTCTTAAAATGTGGTCGAAGCTACATATACAAAATAAAAATATAAAAATATGTTCAAGAAATTTATAAATTTGCAACGAGACACAGATATCTTTTTTTACCGATTCATGAATCAAAGAAGAGATAAAAACAAATTAATAGAAGCATCCATTCTCAGTTTTCAATTATATTGTTAACTTAATTGGACTTACATTCTTCTAATTACCCTAAAATTGTTTTCAACAGAATCGTTTTCCAAATTGTGTGCTCAAATGGTATGTTGTTTAGCTGAACTGAATGCCGTGGAGAAATGTAAATATTCCATTGTTCCGAGTAGAAATAGAACCTATAATCATCGCGATTACAGACAGAGTTGTACCAATGCTCTCCTATGGACCCTTTATTATTTTTTATAGCGAAACTAGCTTTTATTCGTTGTTTTACCTTTATGGTTAATAAGGAAAGGACACAAAAAGAATAGTGATATACGATATATTCTGTGTGTTTTAAGGAACACTGAGGTACAGTGGGTATCAAACCAAAAACAATTTTGACCACTAAGTCAATACAAAAATCAGAACTACTAGTTCCCGAGATACTCGGGTTCAATCAAACATACTATTAGATAGCTTAGATAACTGGACTATCAAATACAAAAGACTTTGACCACTAAACCAATTCTGTATTGGTAATTTGAACTTCTAGTTCCCGAGATTCGTGGGACAAACAGACTCTTCAGCATTACATTATATACTCGTAGCACAAGTTTTTCCTATATAAATTGCTAATTCAATGTGAAATTTGCGTATTACCCATAAAATCTCGTAAATTCCATCTTGATAAAGTACCATATAAATTATTTGAGATTTCTATTTCGTATGTTTAAATCTTTTTTTTTTGCTACAATCGTGTATTCTTCAGTGTAATCTTACTTAAAGAGAGGATAAGCCTGTTATACGTTCTGGTAATGTATGAGTGTCGTAAAACTAAAATATTAGTTCCTGTATTAGATAGGAAGAAAATTAAAGTAGTCCTTCCATTTTTTAACGTTCTAGAATTTGATTGTGTAGTTTTTTATAATGTAATTGCTTTTTGTTTTCTAGGTGTTTTGGTACACAGTGTCTCGCAGTAAAACGCAACGGTTGGGAGTTCGATCTCTCTGCTCTGGTAAGAAGAGAAAATTGGGTGGATAGTGAGAACGGTGTGTCCTAACACTAGGTTCCCTGGGACTTTTTGGTCTAGTTTGTAACGTAATGTCACTAAAATAAAAGAAAATAATGCCAAATGATATCCTTTCCCTTTGCTTACCATGCAATGCGCGAAAACATGATGTTGCTCATTTTTTTTTATAAAGTTGAAATATGTACAGAAGTAGTTCTGTTCGGTTAAGAAAATATTTTTTTAGCTTCACGCTGTATCCCGTATACAACAAGGCAAGCAGATGAAACCTAGGACCCTAGGGATAAGACACTCCGTTTTCCCATTAAGACATTTCCGTTCCCCATTTTCCGCCAAAATTCAAAGACAATGCGTGTTGAGAGAAACTCTATACCGCGCATATAATTAATAAATAAATATTCATATCCTAAAACGGGAATGGAACCCACAACCGTCACATTTACAGTTACAAGCTTGACAGCTTCTATCATACAATATAATACAACTGAATATCCTATATAACAATATAATACAACATACTCCTTTACACAACAGCAAAACCTAAACTCCTGTTAAATTAGGAACGTTTGTGAGAATGTTATAGCGGAGATGCATCTCAGTATACGCGGAGTCATTCCGCCTAATGGAATCTGCAATGAAGAGATTTATAGTGTGAGAGTGATTGATGTGTGAAATTTTAGTACCTAAGAATAGTTAGTCTATTTGTGAATGTGGTTGTGGATTTTTTATCTTATACAATTTCTGTACAAAAAATATTTTTTTTGCATTCTAATTCGTAGGATTTATTAGGATTTTTAGGATTCCGTATCTCAAATAGTAAACACGGAACCCTTATCATTTTCTTGGATCATTTTGTAGTTCGTCTGTCAAGATCATTTATCTCGAGATCGCTTAAAGATATCAAGCTGAAATAAATAACAAATACTGAGGGCTACAGTCCTTCGGAGCAATGAAAAAAATCATGCTTCTCATTCAACGCAACTAAAAGACACGAACGTTTATGTAAGTAGAAAATGAGAAATTATTGGTATTTCGTAGAGAAAAATAATTACAAACTTGTATTTGAAGTTCATTTCACACTTATAATTACAATTTTTAACAAAAATCCCGTAATCTGAAAATTAAAATATCTTTTTTCGCTTTTGCCTCGACACTAGAGCGAAGAAATCGAAATATAAAATTAACCGAACCCACAACCAGTCGGTTTTACAGTCACGTTTTGTGCCCCTGTGCCACGACTGGTCTCAAGTTCTGAGAATCAGATATCAGATAACAAATATAAAAAAATCTAGTCGAACAGAGGTCGGTTAAAAATTTGTTCATATGTACGTCCGCAAACCTAAGTTTCCCAACTTTATAAGTTGTACTTACCATTGACCTACAATCCTGAAATTGGTTCGGAAGTATCGTTGGGTGAGTCCAACTTACACTTTATCAGTTTTTTTTTAATTCTTTGCTTTGATAAGAAGACAAAGCGCGGTGTTAAATTCCACCACTCAACATACAATATCTCGAATGTTACGCAGAAAAGCTAATTGTGTAAAAGATGAATTAGTTCCAAATATAGACAAATAAAAACGAAATACAAATACCATATATTTCTCTATACACTCCTCTTTAATCCACAAAATGCAGAACATGCACGTGAAATAAAAATCTTATTCAATTTCTACATCATTAAATCCCGAATTCAATTCCGGATTGAGGCAAATAGTTATTTTTTGTCATAAAAATGTTTACAGCACTAGTAGTAAATACGAAAGTGCTGCGGTTCACTGGACGTATGTATGGCACAGTAGTA
>DWQW01010148.1:0-12383 GCA_018249695.1 Heliconius erato demophoon | reverse complement strand
TTTAAATTATATAAGTTAGGATAAATCAAAACTTATAGGGTACTTTCTGTGGACTTACAATTGTGAAATTTGGCAAGTATAGTTATACAAGAGAAAAACTCCCGACTCCCGACTTCCCCGACCTACAATCGGGAAACCATAATCAGACCAACACGCACTTGACCAGAACTTAAGGGAACTACTTCAAAATTCATTGATTCGCCGTGGCAAAACCGAACTCAGAACAGTGACTGGAACTTGCGACCCAAAATTTAAGGGGCCCCTTTTAAATATGCCTTAGCATATTAAGGTTATCTTAAAATAAAATGATAATAAATCAAAATAGGTAATAAAATTTTCCGTAATTAAACACTGCGCTGGTCAAAAAATAATCAGGAAATGTTAAGAATAAATTTTGCTACTGAAAGCAATCCGGGACGTTCACAGGTTGTTTTCGTTCCTGTTCTAAGTGAATTGGATGAAAACAGTGTACTTGAAGCCACTAGGGGTTTGTCTTATTATGGACTACGTCAATATTGCCCAAAGCTAACGAACATTAAATTACCCGAAACAATAAATATAACTCTAGAAAATCAAAGTTTAAGCTCATCTAAGAGTTCAGTGAAAGGTACAAAAGTTAAGATACTCTTTTTACAATTGTATATAAATATTCATATACACTGAGTAATAAAATTTATTTATTATTTAAAGTAATAAGAAAATTATTTTAGATTTGACCTCACTCGGGGCAACGAATTATTACCATTTTTCTACACTAGAAGCTAAAATTTAATTCTATTACTAGGCGCAGCGTCTCAAGTATAAATGGAAAACAGAGAACGAGTGTCAACAAGAGGTTCTTTCTGCCTACCTCGCTTTATTGTCAAATATAATAGCTAAAAAATATATATTAAAAGTTAATATTTTTTTATATATTGAATTTTTAAGGGAAATTATATCGTCTATACGTGACATATTTCAATATTCCAGCACGTCACAGTCAGAGCCCTACAATCAAAGTGCATAAGTGAGTTTTGTTCAGTCAAAGCGGCCGGTGATCGCTCCATAATGAAGTTAGCTACCACTTTGCCGCGATACAAAAAAGTTACTCGATTTGAATGTACTCTTAATTTTAAAAGGAAACACCATTTCAAATTTATTTCATAATTTTAAATTTATACTTCATACGTAATCATATAAAGCAAAAGTGTTCGTTTGAATGATCTCCGGAACTATTGGTAAATTGAATAGTCAATTTAATGGGAAAGGAAGGCATTGATTATAATTTTCACATAGTTGTTGCGGCTGACCTCATTTAATTAAATATAACGTGTATGTTTATTTACAAATAAATCTTCATCTTAAATATCAAAATCTGTCCAATGAATAGTCTAAAAGGTTTAAGCGTACATCGATGGAAACTGACTTATAATGACTAGACTAGGAAAGTAGTAGAAAATTTTCATGTACTTTGGCCTGACCCTCGCTCTGCTCTGACAGTCTCATAATAAATGCTAAGCCATTCATAACATCACAATGTAACATCACCTAACATCCTGGCTGACAGTATGATGTATGTATAGTGTTTTAAATTTCATATGCTCCGAGTTCTTCACAAAATAACCTTAGACTACTAGTTGTAGAACGCTAAAATATTACAATTGAAATAGGGGGAACAGATGTGCACTCGTTTTGCCTTGTTACCAGAGCGTGGAAATGGAGGTGAGGTTTTTATTTTCTTATCAATTAAGTCATTCAAAAATCTAAGAATTGTAACATGGTAAATGCCGGTGTAAGTTTTAGTATGCTGTAACAAATAAAACCGGACAATCGCGAGTCGGGCTCGCCCATTGAAAATTCCTTACAAAAATTGTAGGTCTCAAGCTTTTTCTGACATTCAAGCTTAGCTAAGCCAGAGCCCTTTCATTTGATACCTCACTTGAACTAGCGACTTTAATATCAAATTTTGTCCCCCTTTTAAGACTATTATTTTTTAAGGCTTTAACCACAAATGTAAAGTTTTCAGATTTTTTCCTGAACTAGTACTACCTGTAGATGCTTGCCAAATTTCATAATTCTAGGTCAATGGAAAGTACCCTATAAACTTTGATTCCCTTTATAATGTGGATATATTGATTTTAAAGTAAATATAGATATATTTTTTATTAGGCATATCTTTTTTAAAGTAAATATAGAAATATGATTTTTTCAGGAAATTATGGGACCGTACATGTGAGTATGGTTTGAATTTTAATTCGTTCTCTTCAATCGATAGACAGACAGACGGACAGACAACAAAGTGATCTTAGAAGGGCTCCTTTTTTCCATAAAAGGTACGAAATCTTTAAAAAATATCGTTTTCCTTCTAATACTTTTATTTATTTTTGATTATTATTTTTTTATTATTACACAAGGGCAAAGGGGCGAAGTTAGCATATATATTTAAAAAAATATATTATTACTATGCAGCTGTCGTAGCGCAGTGGGAGAACGTGGGCAAAGATATTTAAATTACTTTCTCCTAGTTTCATAGACAAAGTGGCGTGGCGTTCAGCTCCGCTACTCAACAAGTGGCGGCATTAACACTAGGTTCCTTCTGCGTATTCTGTTTTTAGAATAAAAACGTGAAGCTATAGAAAAAAAAGTTAAATATAAAAAAATATATTTAAGATAATGTTTCTCAAATTTTATATAAGTCAAGCCAATTTTTTTCTCAGCCCGAACAAAGTTATCTATAAAATATTCAATAGGAGTGTTAACAACCGCGTCTCAATTAGCTATTATTATATTCTAACAAGAATAAATTACACGCGAGAATGAAAACGAACAAACTTTTATATTGACTTTGATTTCGGCTGAAAACTTCGCTTCGCCCGCTTCGTCATTATAGGTAAAATCTTTACATTTTTTGTATAGGCTTAATGTTTCGGCGAAAATTTCGTTTCTTTTATTATTTTTAATTCATTCTTTTATTCATGGAAATTTTATTTGAAAGTTGGCTTTATATTGATAACTAGTTTTTCAATGCGGCTTCGTTCATGTGGTTAAATAGAAAAAGAATGACTTGAGATGGAACACGTGGCACTCTAAGCGTGCAAACTAACTCTGATGCCGAAGTTATATATAATAGGTCACATCGAAACAACTAACGTAAAATAGTACAAGCTTCCTCGATTAAGAGAATATAAAACACAAAAAAAAAATCTTATAGTTGCTAAGATTAGTGCGCTTAACCAAACAAATTCTTCAGCTTTATAACATTAGAATAGATTTCTATGAACCACTTTCATAGCCTTATGTCTACCATCACGCCTGCCGGCCTGGGCTTATATTTTGATTTTATTAAACAAAAAAAAATATTTTTAGTTCTTCTAATGAAGTGTTGAGCTTGACACAACCTCTCCCAAGTATCGACATTTTTTATGCTTAAAGTCCGAGCCCTGAAACCACTCCGACATAGCC
The DNA here is from genome assembly GCA_018249695.1 of Heliconius erato demophoon. Lineage (NCBI taxonomy): Eukaryota > Metazoa > Arthropoda > Insecta > Lepidoptera > Nymphalidae > Heliconius > Heliconius erato. Next base: position 8,942 of record DWQW01010148.1, on the reverse strand, counting down.
ACAAATAGTCACACAATATTTATCGAAATCTCGAATTGAAACGTCATTCAGGGTCGAGCAATAAATCTGTACTAAAATATTTTTACTCGAAAAATACAATATTAAATAATGTAAATTAAATATATTTAACATATTTTCATACTCTATTATAGATCTCATTTGATGGAGTCAAGACAAATGCACGAGATGCACGCCGGACCGCTTGCCGAGCTGCTCGCGCGTCTAAACATGCCACATACAACGTTATCAAGTCAAAAAATATATATAAGACTATCTAATATACTATCAAACACTAGATATTAACGATGAATTTTAAGAGTACAGCCATAATTTTCTTATGGCTTATAAAACTAGCAATAACTGGATTTTCTATAAAAATATGTTTCCAAATCCCGCTTTAAGCCGCCACGAATGTTGGTCTGATTGGTATCAACCTCGTAACGTGCGCAATAAAAAGATAAAAGCTCTAATATATGAGGAGTGAAATAGATCGACTGCGTTATGCGTTTTGATATATTTTTTATTGCCCATATTTGGTATTATCTTCTAGTCGCATATAGATATGGTGTTTTATGATGTACACGCTTTTACAACGTACTTGTACATTGTTAACGCCGTTGGCGCAGTTGAGGAGTGTTTCATTGTAAAATTGATAGTTGAGGGTGCGAATCCCTAATATAGAAATTTGATTATTTAAAATGGTTTCGTTTTATCGTTTTGGTTAAGCAAAACACGATGCGGGTTCCGTCATCTAATACTTAAAGTCTTTTAAAATTATCTGAAAGGAGAGAACAGGTTAATTTTTTTACTAACTAATTTCTTAGAAACGTGATAAAAAACGTAAAATAAAAATAAATACAAGTGACTTTAATGCTATATTTACTTTTAAATCTTCAATTACCAGAGCTTCTTATCAATGATTGGGCGACTGTGGGAATTCATAAAAGTAGGCAAAGGTTATATGAATAGTGACTTTATAGTGACATATAATCATTGTAAATCGTACAATTATTATATTAGGATTTATTCTAAATTAACTAACAACTTTTTAAACTTTTTAAAATGGTGTGTTCCATTGCAAAACTTTACATATTAAAAATAAAATTAACAATTCTACTGACAAAATTAAAATGACGTAGAACATAATAAATGGTAAAACTGGAAAAGCTAAGGATCATAACTTTAAATTTAAATTAAAAATTGACGTAGCAGATAAGCTTCAAGAGCGTTGCCTGAGATGGTATGGTCACGTTGCGCGTCGGCCTAGGAACTATGTCAGATGGAAGTGCCTTGCTATGTCTGTCCCTGGAGCTGGACCTCCCGGACGTCCAACGAAGCGAGAGCCAATGTTCTAACCACGCAGGACGTTACATATCAAGCAAAGTGGAGTAGATTAAGCAAGAAGGCAGACCCTGGTAACAAACGCCGGGATCATGGCATTAGCCAGGAGGGAAAAGATGATGAAGTACGTAGTGGCTACTCCACTTAATAAAAGTCAATTATACTACAGCATTAATTACTAAGTTCTAAAACAAGCTTCAGTATGTCTTTGTAAGCTGCACTCGTAACTTTATAACTTCTTTACGAGTAGTTTGTTCAGTTATTCTTCCTTAGCCTTGTCTCAATTTTCTGACAAATTAAATTTATACTCAATTTTCTGACAAATATATTTATACGAAAATTTTGTAAACTTTAAATAATTTTGTTTTATTACTAACCACTACTTGAGACTTAGTTTTGGTTTATTTTCAAAGATAAATTCAAAGTAAAATATACATATATTGAATACAAACGCTTAGTACTAAAATAAATTTCATTAAACAATACACAATTATGTTTTATTATCTATACATACATATCTATCTATACTTATCTAATACAGCTGAAATGTTTGCCTGATTGGACGCCCTAATCTCAGGAAAATCTTTTTGTTTTATCAGCTTCACGCTGTTTTCTGCACCCAACAGTGTAGGCCTAGAGGGGACCTAGTGCTAAAACAAAAATCTGTTTGTGCTGTGGTATATGCAATGTCATATACAATATGGCATTAAACACGGCAAACTCAGTGCAAGCATCGTTTATAAGTGTTTCTATATGAGCACGAGTATTTCTAATTGCAAAATTTACTGTGATACAACAATGAGTGTCGCATCAGCCGCTCTGTGAGCACATGGTGTCCAAGTAGGCCAAATTTTCGAATAGATTGGACATTTACATCGCACAGCGCACAATAAACGCAATACATTATGAACAGCTCGGACACTACTCCTGTACACTCACAAGCGACACAACTCAGACATATCCGATGTTTATGTCGGAGTTTCTGTCATAGTCTTTTCAGGCCATTAGTTACTTCCATTACACCCCGCCACAGATAAAATCTTGTACTAACATATAGTTTATTTTTTCTAGATATAGACAATAAATAAAAATAAACCAAAAATCACGCTGTATCCCGCACATAGCAGGATAAACGGAGGGAACCTAGTGCAGACACTCAATTCCCCACTTTCCACTGAATTTTTTCTAGATTATTTGTTAAAGTTCAAAGTAAAAAAAACCTGATTTAATTTAAACTGCAAGTCCAACTGCAGATGTTTCTTATTATTTATTTTCGTTTATCACATTACTTTCACTCCAAGTACAAATAGTAAGTAAAGAGCGTTATTTCATAGCTAAAAATATTTCATTTAAAACATTTTCTACGTGATTTCAAGCAGTCACTGAAAGGAGCTTCAGACGGAGCATTTATTGCGAGCTCTTAGGGAAGACCACGTTACTAGTGTTTGTGGAATGGTCCAGAATATTATTATTTTCTTTTTCATATAATTGTATTACAAATTATTTTTTCAAAGATTATTTGTTTTATTAAAACGACTATATATTGTAAAAAGCAAAAGCTACTAAGCATTCCATGGTATATAACCTAAGATATACGACCGAGGTACAGGTTTAAGGGACCCCTTTGCACATTGACACTGTCCAAGCTCCTCTCTCTATCTAATCAATTACAAACAATTAAAAAAATAAAATAAGTAACAAATAAAAATATATAATGTCCTATAACTATAAAAACATTAGTCACAACATACATTTGTACACCTCACGGCGCATATCTGTTTCGGAGCAATGTCGCCTCTCGGCGCGCTGACAACCTGACAGGACAGGAGGTTTAGTTCTCCACACTTATTCCTTCACATTTTGTTTGCTTTTAACTCTAGGAAATATAAATATATAGTCTGTGTACGTATGTTAATTTTTTTATAACAATAAACTTTTGTTTTACGATAGAAATAATAACTACATCCGTCATTTTTAGGGTTTCGTACCTTAGTAGAAAAAATAGTATCCTTATAAAATTTGTTGTCTGTCTATCTGTCTTTCTTTCCGACTATCTGTGTGTCTGACAAGATCATTTTTTTCAAGATTGTGTAGAGTTATCGAGCTAACATTAATATCAAATTCTAGGTATTTTCTATTTCTATTCTGATATTCAAGCTTAACTTAGCCAGAGCCACTTTATTTGATATCTCACTTGAACCGAAGCGGCTTTAATAACAAATTTTACCCCCTTTTAAGGCTATTATTTGTAAGATTTGACCACAAATGTATAGTTTTCAGATATTTTCCTGAACTAGTACTACGTGTAATGCTAGCTGCCAAATTTCATAACTCTAAGTCAACCGGTTTATAGTGTCAAAATATGCATTTTTGCGATATAAACAGAAAAAGATATGCTGTTTTTAAAATGTAGAGATACGATTTATTCAGGAAATTAAGGGACCGTATCGTACCGTAAAGTGATTTTATAAGAGTTTTTTTTTTTCTTATAAGGTGCAGAATGGTATGGAATAGCAAAAAAATGCTATTCATAGACATATGGAGTAGTGGTAGCTCTACGTGTATTATTTATTCAATTCCTATGTTCTTACTAAAGCCTAGGTGTATTTGCATAAAAATATATTTTGAATTTGACTTTGAATCACATAAAAAACCATTACAAACATTACATTCTAATTAAAATTTGTCAACATTTATATATTATACATTTTGACCTAAAGTCATGAAACTGGTACAAAACTCTCGGGGGGCAGATTCGACTCACACACGACCGACCTTGGTTTTTTAATAAACACATACTTTGTGTTTTGAGTAATGGAATATTAGAATTCAGTGCCAAATAGCCTCGTTAATGAGAATCGAACCCACAACCTGTCGTCTTTATAGTTGTGTACTTGTGCCCTTGCGCCACGACTGGCCTAAATGAAAGTTACTGTATCAATCAGCTAGACCTAAAGCACTGTTATAACTAATCACCTAACATATTTATCTTGATTAGTATTAATGTTGTATTGAAATAAATATAGTCTGATTAATGATATAAAGATAGAAATAGTTATAATAAATCATCTTTGATATAAACACATTTATAGCGTACATATAAATATACGAATAATTTTTATATTATACGAGTAAATATCGATTTCGGTCGTGGCGCAGTGCGGCAGCGTCAGACTGTTAACACGACTGTTCTGGGTTTGATTCGCACTCGGGGAATTAAATTATTTTCATTTCCTCACTATAAGATAAAAATCAAATCAATCAGTTTCAAAAGTTGGGCGGAATGTAGAGAACGAAGTGCTCTAACATTAGATTCCTTCTGCCTTCTTTGCTATATACAATGTTTTTTTATTAAAATAATTACATATACAATGTTTTTTATTAAAATAAAAAAAATCCCGAATGTTCTGAAACCTATTACAATAAATAATTCCATAAAAAGAATATTAAGAATATCAAATATTGCAAACCCTATGTACCTACGCACGCACGCTAATATTTAATAACAATTATGTCGAGGTTTTAACATCGACATAGAAACTAAGTTGGTCGTAAGCTCTTGGGCCGTTGCGAGCAAATCCTTTATTAAGCCATATCCGAAACTTGGCGGCGGCTGGAAACGGATGGAATGGAGAAAGACTGTTATTATATGCTATATAAATTACTTATTGTACTTACGCTACAGTACTATTCGTTTTTGAACAATGGGAAAGATCCATATAAATATTTAGCTTTTAATTCAAATTATTTATACAAATATACTATTGTAAGCGCTTTTGAATCGTCGAATGAATATGTAACAAAAAAAGCTACCATGACCCACCACCAGCTTCACACCAGGGTTCAGCAGGGTATAGAGAGCCTAATATTAAGACACTCCTCTCCCCGCTTAATATTATACTAAAATTATAACTGTGATTTTTTGTGAGGATGAATAACTACTGAACTGATTTTGATGAACACTAGAATAACTTATAATAACAAATATTGTTAAATATAGGTAAAGTTTTGTTATACTTTGCGTATAATGTGACAATAAGTTAAAGTGGGTGACGCATTGGGGTGGCTTATATTAAACCAAATTATTTTCAAGCATGGTCTCTTTTTTGTCATTATTTTGATAAAACTGAAATTTTCTTTAACATCTGCGTCAAAATAAAATCAATATACATGTGTTCTATAACATTGGCCCAATGGATCAGTTTTCGGTTCTAAATATCGCTGTTACAACTTAACAACCGGTTCTCCAGTTTTAATTAAAATTTATGAACAAAATATACATTATTTTTGTACAAAATCGGCAATAGTATAAATTTGTGTCTTTTAAAAAGGACATATATAACCTGTCTTTATATTCTTTAAAATCCAAGATGTATATTGTGTATGTATGAAAAACAAAAACTTCTATACTAATGGAATACGTGATCAACAGCGTAGTCATATACGAAAACTATCTAAGTCCAGCGAGCATCAGCAACTTTCATAGCACGTTGATACCTAATGCACTTCTTATCTCTTGTTATTTTTCTATTTTCATTTTAAATTTCAATTTCAATATCTCTGAAAGGTTTAAAAGATAAAATCGTTTATTCTATTCAAAAACAATAACGCGATTTTCATACAAGAGGAATAGATTAGATTGTTTTTGTATGAATATAACAGAATATTTAGAAAACGCTGAAGGAAATGAAAATGAAGATTGAAGCAATATTCGCGAGCAACGGTAAATATACGCTGACGCTGACGTTTCGTTGCGGGATACAGCTTGAAGCTGATTGATTGATTTTTGATTTGATTTTCATTAAATGGAAGACCATTCGTGGCGCAGGGGCACATAGTGTGCCTGTAAACGCTGGTTGTGGGTTCGATCCCTACTCGAGAGATGAGATATTTATTTAAAATTTATATTTCCTTATTTTCGCTTTAGTGTCGAGACAAAGCGTGACGTTGTATTCCGCCACTTAACACACAATGCCTCCAGAATTCGACGGAAAGTAGGAAACAGAGTGTCTTAACACTTAAGATCGGTTGAGTTGGGCGGTTCCCTCTGCCTACGTCAATTTAGTTTAAAACAAATTCTTTTCGGACTTTCCACTTTCACATGCCTTTTTTAAAGGCATTGCCTGTTGAATGGCGGAGGCTTTGCCTCGTTATCGGAGCATGAAAAATTAACCTCAAGGAAAGTCTAAGAAATACATAATCAAAGAGTAATTTTCAATTTTTATTTTTATCACACCACGAGCAAGATTTGATTGAACCTACAACCACTGCGATTACGTTAGATATAATTCGGCGATGAATGCGTCAAAATGGCGTCAAAAATACAACAACTTATGAATTATTAAATGTATTTAATAATTCCATATTGCATTCTTTACTTTATGACAATTTTATATAAATATTGTACTCATACTCGTTATTTGTTCAATAGCTTTACAACTACATGTTTCTGTTCAGCTCATTTTAATTGAGTACTTGTTAAATATAATTTTACGTGACATGGTATTGAGGTTGGAAATATTATATCACAAATATTATTTAAAATAAGCTTCACATCTTTTCCCGCATAGCAGGATAGGCAGTGGGAACCTAGTGTCAAACATTCTATTTTCCACAACCTGCCTAAATTTGACTTAAATGGAAGAGTGGCGTGGAGGAACTGAAAGCCGTGTGTCTTGCCATAATATAATTCAATCATATTTTTGACATTATGCGCAAAAGGGAACTAGAAGCCTTCTTCTTTTTTGGGTTTACTCTTTAATCCTCAAGGTTGGGCGCTATCTTCCCAAACTCTACTCTGGCCAAAGCTAGATGTAATAGTCCAACGGATTTGACACCGGTCCAGTTTCTGATGCTACTTAACCATGAAGTATTAGTGGTAATAAAAATGTTCTTATGGATATATGTATAGTACATTTAAAGACAAAAGGCTGTGAGCTACATATATTAAACTAAACTAACTTCACGCTTTATCCCTAGCGGGGTAGTCAGAGAGAACGGAGCGCCAAACGCTACGGTCTCTACATACCTCTTTCGCCTCGTCGACTGTCATGAACCTTTTCATACATGCCCTCCGGGGAGTCCTCATGCTTTTTACTTGACCTTCCTCCAGTATCTTTGATACTGTGTTTTCGAAGGTCAACCGAGGTCTCCCCCTACCTCTCTTACCGGTCACTTTTTCATCATAAACCTTTTTTGCCATTCTTTCATCACTCATTCGTTCAACGTGCCCAAACCAGCTGAGGACGTTCTTCTTCATTCTCACCGTGACATCGTCGCTGGTACCTGCCATTCTGTGTACTTCTTCATTGCGGATTCCATCAGCTAAACTGACTCCGCATATCCTACGAAGAGATCGCATCTCCACTGCATTTATCTTTCTTTCATTCTTCTTCTGTAATACCCACGTTTCGCTGCCGTATACCAGAGTCAGTACCAAAACTGCATTGTGTACGGCCAAACACGCAGCTGTACTGACGTTTCGCCGTCTCATCAATGCAGCTAAGGCAGCAATACGCCTTTTCACGTCCATGTATCTTCCATCTCTACTGAACATACTTCCCAAGTATACCACTTCAATCACTTGTTCTAATATTTTACCATTTACACTGATCTTGCATTCCGTCCTTTCTTCATCTCTTTCAAAAATCAGAACCTTTGTCTTATTCGCATTGAGACTTAGGCCATTATATTCACACCCTACACATACATATATTATTACAATATTTATTTTGATGTCATAATAAAGCTATAGCGATTTAAGGTACTATACCTGCGGTCCAAGTACGTCGGGCACTTACAATGTGTCATTGGTCATGACTCATGCACAAATGGTAGTCACAATAATAAAAAAATCGAATTATTTAAATAGCAAAACTTAAGTTTTTAAATTCATTAGAGATCAACAGATGGACGCCATTTTTTACGCCAGTATTACGGCAAAAGAGCGATCGAGGCTATTTGTTATCTGTGGAATATATCTTATGCCTGAGAATAATTTAAAATGATAACAAAGTAATTATTTAGGAGAGGCTGTGAATAAAATTGACGTATAGTACAAATTCATTTTTTTTTTCTCCCAGCGGCCCAACCTTTAAGTGCAAAGCAACGCTTGTGGGTTCGATTCTCATTTGGGGGAATAAATATTGCTCTATTAAGTAGACACAGCACGCTGTTGAGTTCCGCCAACCCAACAAAACTGAAAACGGGGAACGGAGTGGTATAATGCTAGGTTACCCTTTGCCTGGTTTGTTATATGCAGAATATAGCAAGAATGATATGTTGTTTACTTAATATTTCTCAAACACATCTCACGAAGCAAAGCTCCGTACGCTTTAAAAGCTCCAAACCAAAACCCATTGAATTATTTACAAGGTACTTCACACCTAACTTTTTTTAAGTCTTAATGTTACTTTCTAAGTTATAAAGTGTATATTTCTTGCAAGAAGCTCGTTGGTAGAAAAACTATTGGAGGACAGTGACATATAATAATCATATAGAAAAATAACGTATATTTATTCTATAATATTATTTTCTGTCATGTTAAATCGGTTTCGGTCCAATGGTTCAGTAACAACGATAATATAATTGACTCGCTGATC
>DWQW01010147.1:0-12383 GCA_018249695.1 Heliconius erato demophoon | reverse complement strand
CTCGAGGAGATGAAATATTTACTTAAATTTATATTTCCATTTCTTCGCTCTGGTGTCGAGGTTAAGCGCGGCGTTGAGTTCTGCCACTCAACACGCAATGCCTCCGGAATTCGGCAGAAAGTGGGGAACGGAGTGTCTTAAACACTAGGTTCCCTCTGCCTACCCTGCTGTGTGCGGGATACAGCGTGAAGCTAATTTTTTTTTTATTTTTACATAATTAAATAATTTATACAAATCATCATTGCTACCATAATTGGAATTAAATTTGGTATAGTCACCTTCAAATGTAAAGTTAATAACGAGTCATACAGGTATAGCACAATATCGTATTAATAAGTTAAATAAAGAAATTGAATTTGACCGGGGTGTAATGATTGTAAAGCACTGCTATTATTCGTAGGTGCTGTACTCTAATATGGTATTCTCGAATTGGTCTGATGATGAAGCCAGGCTAAAAAAATTATGATAAAATGGATTCGAGGTCGTTGAAAAAAGCAAAAGCACAACTTTGAATTCCGCCACTCACACGACACCAATACGTCTCAAAAGGTAGGGAACGGAGTGTCTTAACACTACATTCCCGAGTTCCTTCTGTCTATCCCGAGAAAACATCCTTCTTCCATTCCATCAAAATTTGATTCAAACTTGCATCCATATTCGCCTCCAAATGTAAATTTAGTTTAGCGTTTCACCAAACCATATAGGTACAGCACAATATCCTATGCATAAGGTAAATAAACAGGTTGGCAGCGATAACGGTCGGATGTAGTCCCACGATCGACGCCGGATGAACCTTATCGACCGGCGCTCTAGTTACCATGCAGCTCTACAGGTATGGGTGTATGTAACTCCAGTTTGTAATACCTAATAATGATTCATACTACATACACATATGTATGTATGTATAATTTTCTTGTTTTGGTAATAAGGCATAGCGCGGCGTTTGGTTCCGCCACTCGACGTGCGTGTTGAGTGTGTGACGCCTCGATAATTAAGAGGAAAGTGAACAAGCTTAAATTATTTTTTATTTCTTAGTCTTCCTAGTTTGTTCGATTTCCACTTGGGGAAAATTTACCTCGATACCACAATAAAAAAATGAAAATATTTAATATTTAATTTCCTCGAGTGGAGAAACGCCCTTGCCCTACGACTCTCTGAAATGCATTTAACGACCAATTTAGAAATAAATGAGATCTCACGCTTGATAGTACTTAAGAGCACTTAGATGAGCAAAGAGACCGCCGGTTGAAGATCAGTGGAGAACAATATGGTATTTACGAGTAATTTTTACTTTGTTATTAAGGAAGCCGTCGTCGTGGCGCAGGGGTACAAAGGTATGTTTGTAACGCGACCATTGTGGGTTCGATCCCTACTCGGGGGAATAAATTATTATTCGTTTTTTTGCCGTGTGATCCCGGCCTAGAATAGGAGCATCCTGGTACTGGTGGTGTCGTAAGAGGCGACTAAAGTACGTGTGGTAGAGTCACGTGGCCAGCAATGGCAATACGCGTGGGCAGAGTTCACCGGATCATTACCACCCCCAGCATTTAAAACCGGCGTTAAGTAGAGGCTTTATGCCACTGCGTTTCGCATCAGGTAATACCGGACTCCGGCACCTAACTTATCTTAAAGGCTCGCAACGCACCCGTAGCTCCTCTGGTGTTGCACGGGGCTGTATATTATAAGTAAATTATGCTAGTCATTATTTAATATGTATTTTAGTATAGTGATAAAACGGTAATAAATTTATTTAAACTTGAAATCGACAACAGAGGGACTGTCACAAAGCCTGGAAAATAAAGAAAAATCGTGAAAACGACAGAGCGTATTTCAAAGCGGTCACATAAACCTATACTTGGATTGCAAGTCTTAAACACTGTTTAGAGCCCTTCACTCTGTAATGCTATGGTCACGTTGAATGACGTTATGGAAAAGTAAGTAATTTAATTAATTAATCAATAAATCAATAAATTAAATTAATATTAAATTATTAATCAATTAATTAAATATATTAGGCGGCGTTGAGTTCTGCCACTCAACACGCAATGCTTCCAGAATTCAATCCAATGGCAGAAAGTGGGGAACGGAGTGTCTTAACACTAGGTTCCCTCTGCCTACCCTGCTGTGTGCGGGATACAGCGTGAAGTTGATTAAGTAGGTAATTTCTTCTCACATAATCTAAAAAAAAAACAATTCTTCCATTACAAAGTTGTTCTCAGTAAATTATTTTCTCATAAAATTTTAATTTTCGTGTAAAATAGTCTGAAGCAGACGTCGGGAACATCAAAGCTGTCATAAAATTCATATGATCCTATTCATGGCTGGAACCATCCCTACTTTATTGTTTTCTAAAGTTACATACAAATGAAATGTTTTATGGAATTAAATGGAATTGGCTGAATAATGCCAACATTTGTTTGTTTTTTTTTTTATTAGATAATACCAATTTATACTTGACTCCCTTTAAAGTAATATAGTATTAAACAGATTTGATAATTTTGTTACACAGAAAAAAAATAATAAAAAAAAAATTATAAATTCTGCGCACACCTGTTTTTATTGCTTTATGCGATTTCTTTTTTATAACAGGCAAATTTTGATGAAAATTATGAAAAGTCAATATCTATGACATATGATGAAGAAGGAGCAAAACGATTATGCATATATCAACTTTCTACTTTTCTCCAAATAGCAAGGTCAGCGAAGACAAGACACTCCATTCGCCATCTCTCTCGCTCACTCGCTCGCTTGCTAAAATAGTAAAATTAAAATAACGAACTCCCTCGAATGGGAATCTCATCCACAACCGTCGTACGTAATAATAAAAAATAAATATATATAAGATCTTTTCTTTAAGCTTTAACCGGTTGCCATCGGTAGGCAGAGGGAATCTACTGATAAGGCACTCCGTTCCTCAATAGGAAATGTTCGTCCTCAATTTTTTGGTAAAAGTCAACGCCACGCTTTTGCTTCGTTCCCAGAGCGAGGAAATGAAAATAAAAAATATTTCGTTCACCGAGTGGGAATCGAACTAACAATCGTCACTTGCGCCAAAATGACCTCAATATAAAATGATGAAATCTTCTTGTGTTCCAAAGTACCTACAATATTTTGTTCTTGAACTAATGAAGAGGATTCGTAAAACCTGGAATTACATTGAATATTATTCTGTATTTTAGTTCAACGAAGTTTTTAAGCTTACAATACATCATGAAGGTTTCAAAGTTTATAGGAAAACTAACATATAGTGGTTATAAATTATAATAAAAACACTCCATTTTTCTTTTTCTGCCTGAATACCCGAGACGCTGTATGTTGTATGGCGGATCTCATCGCCGCGCTCTAGCTTATCCGGATAAGAAAAAAATAAAATTAACAAAATCTTTTAAAATAGTAATTTTATTTTCCTTTTAGGTATACAAAAAGACCTTAGTAATAAGGTACTCCCTTTCATCCGTTTAAATAGATTTACGCATGATGCGGTATTTGTGGTTCATTTGCGGTGGTTCTTCTCTACTATATTTTTTTTCATATTTTTTTATCATCTGATGTTCAATGATTACTATTCGCCATTAACACTTACAACACCTATATTGCTGTTTTGTTGAAAATTAATTCAACAATTAACCAAATTTAACAAAAATCTTATAAAGTTTTATCTATTATGGTTCATGTATAGGAACAAATTATATTCAAAAGAATATATGAACAGTCCACGGAACAATATAAAATTATATAAAATTACAAAAAAAATTAAATCAAAATCTCTTTATTATATCGACGATTTGGTGCAACAATGACGTAATTGCACCATAAAAAAAATATAATTTGTATGTATGCGTAATGTATGGGGAAAGATTATTTTCAAACTTTGATTGCGTCTTCGTTAATATTTTAAGACGCACAAATACGTCGTTGTTGAACTAAATTTGCGATAAGCTTTAGAAAAAAAACGCAAAACGTTTTAATATGGCGACAATACGTTATATTATTTACAGATTTTGTTCACGTAGAACAACTCCAACTATAAACTACCTGACAACTAGGCGTTGTGTCCCAAAACAGCATTATTAATGGGAAATTACAAACTTCGTAATAACTCGAGTTTAAAATGACATTTTACTGTACTCACGTGTCATATGAATGTTACATATTGCCTACTAATTTAGATGAATATGAACTAAAGTGAAGGTGATTTTAGCTTAGGTACGGGATCCAGCGTCCAGTTAAAAAAAATCTTCGTTTTAGTTTATATTCATATCACACAGCCCATCTGTGTATGCAGAGGGTATCTGGGAACCTGGTATTACACTCCGTTCCCATCAACACATTTACGTTATTAGATTCAATAGGTATTATGTGTTGAGTGGGTAGAAAGGGAGATGCTAGTGCTCTATTATGAACGCTGCGCCTTTTTTATTTACGACATTAAGGAAATGAAGATAAATCATTAATCCGAGCGGATATCAACCTACTATTATAATAAGCTAAAAAAAAAACAAACTTAATATAGTTTGTTTTTTTTTAGCTTCACGCTTTATTCTTATTTTACGCGAGTCAGGCTCGCCCATTGGGGGTTCCGTAGAAGAATTTGAGGACTCGAGCTTTTTCTGAAATTCAAGCTTAGCTTAACCAGAGATCTGACACCTCACTTAACCTAGTGGTTTTAATACCATTTTTTGTCCCCATTTTTAAGGCTATTGTTTTTTAGAATTTAACTACAGATGTTTCAGATTCCACAGTTTTCAGATTTGAGAACTACTTTGTAGATCCTACCTAGCAAACTTTATAATTCTAAGTTTACCGGAAGTACTCTATTACTTTTGATACACTTTATAGTGTCGAAATGAGCGGTTTTTTACAATTAAGGCTATTATTCTTTAGGATTTAACCACAAATGTAGAGTTTTCAGTTTTTCGCCTGAACAAGTACTACTTGTATATTTTAGGTGACAAATTTCATAATTCGAGGTTAAGTACTCTATTAATTTCGGTCCCTTTAAATATTTTTAAGTAACTATAGAAATACGTTTTATTTTCAGGAAATTATGGAGTCGTAGACCTAGCTATATGGTTTTGAATTTCAACTCGATATCTCCAAGCTTTTCTGAGATAAAGGCTCTTTACAGATAGACGGACAACAAAGTGATCTTATAAGAGTTCCTTTTTTCATTTAAAGTTACGGAACCCTTAAAACGGATCGCCAGACGCTAAGGTCTTTCGGCTCGTCAATGTCTCCATCGTCATCAACCTACAAACAAGCTTTCTGAAGGATCCTCATGCATAAGTTTGAAGTTTTAATAGTAGCTTTAGAACATAACAATGGACGATTTTTGACCAGCCTATCCAACTTTTTGCGTAACCCAAGAATGAACTCCAGGACTTTTTATCAAAAGCTACCTTTTAATTAGACAGTATTCATATATATGTACATATACTATTACACTTAGTTTGTAGAGGTTGTGGAAACTACAAGCAAGTACAGGTCAACCGCATACCCGACAGAGTGCTTTGTTATGTGGCGTTTAACATATGTAACTATAGCACTGTGGCACTATATGTATATAAGTAAGCTATTGTAAAAATATCAGAAAATTGCTCTTCTTTGAGAATATATATTTTTTTTTATTTAGAAAATGTATAAAAATATTGAACGTAGCGGAACTCGAAACCGCGCCTCCTGGAAACCGACAAGATCGGTAGTGTTTTTCTTTCCTAAGTGCGCTTAGGAAAGAAAACAATACTTTAAAAATGTTAGAACACACAAAAATACTTTAAAATTGTTAAAAATAATAATATTTTCTCTAAAGAAAGGCGTTGAGTTCCGTCACTCAACAAACACGCAATGTTTTAAATTCAGGTTGAAAACGAGAAACGGGGCATGTTAACATTAGATCCTCTTTAGTGTTTAACTCTGGTGACGGTCTTAGACCATCTATTTCCCTTTCACAATACAATTTAGAAGATATCACGTATATTGTAGAACCGAACTCTGTGCATAATCTTTGCAGTTTGGGAAAAAATTAAATATTTTGTAATGTTTTTTTTGTAACATTATCTGTGTTTATGTTTTTACAAATATTCTTTAAAGGTGACTTTATAATAGACTGCTTAGCATTTTTCAACATAATATTTCAGGAATTACTTTATTTTTCAGTGAAATTAATGAAAAATTAAAAAAATCATTGAATAAATACATGAATTTATTTCTGTACAATTCTGTGCTTGTTTAATGAATGTTTCAATGTTTATTTAAGGAACAAAAATTTTAATCTATTAACCGTTATATAGTTATAGTTCCGTATCACGAAAGGAAAAAAGGAATCCCTATACTTACGGATTATTGTGTTGTCTGTCTGTGAAGACTGAGATAGCGTAAAGGTTAAACTGAAATTAATGAAACTAACTATGAAATGTTCAAGGTACCTTTGATACCTTGGAATATAGAAAAAATCTAATTTCTAAGTTTTCTGGAAGGGATTCGAACCCACATCTGTGCGAATGTAATCATTCGACCATACATACCCAATTTCGGGATTTTGGAAGATGCCATTTGTTTGTATTATTATTGTTATAGTTCGATCATTTATTTAGTAACTGATGTAGAAACGGCTCGATTTGTTTACTTCAGCTACTTCCATAGTATTATGTCCTATGGGATTTTACTTTGGGTTATGCAGCCGGTATTCAACCAATATTTGTCCTGCAGAAGCGACCTATTTGTGCAATCTATAACTTAGGTCCTAAAGACTCCTTGAGGCAAAAGTTTAAAGAAATTAATATATTGACAGTTGCATCTCAATATATTTTTGAAAATGTTATGTATCTTAAAAAAAACATTAATAATTTTACCAAAATTGTTGATGTTCATAATGTTAACACCAGGAATAGGCTTAATCTTGGTGCACCTGTAACTCGGTAGCATCGAATCCGCAATTCTTTCAAGGGACAATGTACGCTTTTACAATAGGATCCCAGAAAACGTCAGGGAATTTTCTATATCACGATTTAAAAAAATTGTGAAAAGCCGTTTGTGTGTTAAAGGTTATTACCAAATTAATGATTGTATAAATGATAACACGCCTTAGGAATGAAATGCTCGCTCCAGTCTGTTTCAAAAGTATCATTGTCACAGATAATTAAATATGTATTTGTATAAAATTGATTTTAGAAAAATAAGTCCCGTTGAGTTCAGAAAAATGAAGCCCTGTACCTTCTTATTTTGAATAAAATTATTTGAATTTGAATTCAGTAGAACAATGAGTGAAGCAGCCATATAGCACGGCATGAAATGACTTGAGGCCGGTCGTGGCGCAGCGGCACGAGGTGGGACTGCAAAACCGACTGGTTGTGGGTTCGATCCCCACTCGAGGAGATGAAATATTTACTTAAATTTATATTTCCATTTCTTCGCTCTGGTGTCGAGGTTGAGCGCGGCGTTGAGTTCTGCCACTCAACACGCAATGCCTCCAGAATTCGGCAGAAAGTGGGAAACGGAGTGACCAAACACTTAACACTAGGTTCCCTCTGCTTACCCTGCTGTGTGCGGCATACAGCGTGAAGCTAATTTAATTTAATTTAATTTTATGAAATGACCGACTAGAAAATTACCGACGACGGTTATTGGGTCGACTTCAGCTAGGGGCAATGATTTATTTTATATCGTTAGTGTGCCTAAAAAAACAAAATGTGGCGATCAGTTCCTCCACTCAACAAGCAGTGTCTTTCTTTGCTATATTTTTATATGCGGAATAAGTCGTGCTACAGTTACAAAAAAAGGATGGAATGGGAAAATTAAGACCAATCTTTAAATTTTTTAAATTATTTATTATCTTATCTATACATATAATTATATTTAAGTTTTCCTTTATGAGACTTACTTGTTTAACTAACACAGGTTCATTACACATTTCTAAATAATATAATAGTATTATGATTTCTAAGTTAATTTTATCTTTATGTTTACTTGTAAAGAAGTTATGGATGATAGCCTAAATCTTACTTTGTTTATAAGGTTTTCTTTAAATTTGAATAAAGATATCTAAATATTTTTTTACTTTCACTGTTATTTTTTTATGAAATTTTTATAATAATATTGAAAACTCCAACGAAGTAAAATATGAAGGTCGATAAATATTTAATCAAACAATAACTCAGGGCATTCAAAATATAATGTACCAATATTTTTGGATTTTTTATTTATCACTGTTTTTTCCAAAATTGTGTATATAAAAGTGGAAATTGTAAAAATAATATAGGTTTCACCAAAAAATATGTAGCATTTAGGAAAAATATGTTAAAATTTATATATTATAGATTTTGATCATGTCTATTGATAATTAACATATTATATTTTACGAACAACTCTAATACTGTGTTATTAGGTAATCTTAAGTGCATGTGATTTGAATTAAACATTAGTCTTATTTTAGTAACTGTTTTCAATGCATAAAACGTGCTTAAAGTGCCTTATGTACTTAATGATTTATTAAAATTTTAATTATAGTGTGACGAGTTGAGATTGTTTCTAGTCGGTTGTAAATAGCATAATTTAGTCTTCCATTTAATAGGAAATTAAGAGAGAAATTGATGACAATCTCTATTTCCTTTCTACTCTCTATTTCCTATTTTTCTTCAATTTTAGTATTTTATACGTTTAGTATCTCATATTCCTCATCTGTCTCCGATCAGGTTAAGTCAACAATAGTCATTAGGTAGTATCTAAATGTACGATTATTTCGCATATTCAAACATTTTGCCCATATATAAGCAAGGTAGACAGAGGGAACCTAGTATTAAGATACTTTGTTTCCCATGTCTTCACTACGGAATCCTAGACTAGGATTCAGATTTTGTTCTTGGTGAAAGATGCTATTACTCATAATGAAATCAATTCATATATATATACATGTATATATATAACATACTTAAAAGTAAATTGCGAGACATTCTTCTTTGACCTTACCCTCGCGACATTATACTACAATCTCAACTGGCCTATAATATTTATCTATGAACGCTTTACATATTAAAATTTATACCTAAAGTTAATATAATGATTTTATAATTTACTAGGATATAATATTTTTTTTCTTTTTTTTAACATAACGTCTTCTTATATGTAACAATTATATTTACAAACTATTTGTTCTAGAAGGCATAGGATTAAAAAACACAGTGGTCCTTTAATTAATTCTAAGGGAAAGCCTTACATTATTGGGGTTTATTAAAATTGACTAAAATGAAGTACATATATTTTTTATAAATATAAGTGACTAGATAAAAAAAATAAATAAAATTATAAAGAGGGAGGGAAGATAGGCTCTGCTTTTTGTATACTTAATCCATAACATGTTTATTAAAATTATTTAAAATATTACTAAATATAACAATAAATAGCCGTCGTAGCGCAAGTGCACAAACGTGATTATAAACGCAACAGATTGTGGGTTCGATTCCCACTCGAGGAAATTACATTTTTAATATTTTCATTTCCTCATAACGAGTCAAAGCGCAGCGTTGATTTCTGCCACACAATACGCAAGGCCTCCAAAATTCGGCGGAAAGTGGGAAATGGAAGTGTCTTAATGGGAACGGAGTGTGTTATTACCAACCCGGTAACCCCATTTACATTATTATTACCATTATTACCTACCCTGCTATGCGCGGGACATAGCGCAAAGCAAAAGAAAATGTGTCATTATTTATGTTTTTCCATCAAACATCCAAAATATCCTTTAAGGATAGATAAAATCAGAGAAATCTTATCTGTTAGAACTATAAACAAAATTGTTTGCAAAGTACAATTTATGTCCATTTTATTAACTTCTTTGTGGCTTCAGCCATTTCGAAGTTTACACATTTTTATTTGCTATTTTATTTTCTGTAATATTTTTATAACTTTCATTTTACTGCGTGGTATCTGAGGAAACCTGATGTCACGCTTTTGAACACCCTTTTCTTTTAAAAGTTTCAAAAATATATTTTTTTAATAAACCAAATAATTGGAATTGAATCACCGTGTCAAATGATATCTAAGAGAGCTTAATTGGAAATGCCATATTTATATCATTGTTATTCTTTTTAAATTTTAAGCAATTTATTTCCATAGAATCCAAACCGAAATCTCTAAGTACTCCAAATTTAAAAGACATCTTAATTTTCATTATTTTCATATAGAAAAGAGAGGTTATGCAGACAAAAATAATATTTTTGACAAATAATATTTGAAATTAATCTTAAGCTTAAACCTATTTACAGAGCTAATAAAAATTTGATGTATGTATGTATATTTGACTAGAATATTACGCTAGGTTGATGTTTACACCGACGCCGGTAACGAAGTCATCTCTTATAAGCGGAAGTAGGGCTGGGTGTCTGAAACAATATTAATATACATGGTTAAGCATATCTGATATGAATATTGATACAAATTTACGCAATTTATCAATATATTGATAACAATTGTTCAATTGAATTTGGTATATCACAAGGGTTTGTTCTATGTCCTCTTATGTTGTTGGTGTATATTATTAATTTATATTATTGTAAAATTGTAAATTAGTATTTTGTAGAAGTCTTTAGTTTATTTGTCCATTTACAACCTTTACAAAACTCAACTTAAAATATAACTTAAAAACAAAAAATATAAGCATCTGTAAAATGATTTCAAAATTATTTTAGGTCATATTACATTTGCAGCAGAAAATATAGCTAGCTCTCTAAAACTTGGTCGTAAACAAACTTTAGTATGGAGCATGTAACATATATATGTATGTACATGTATGAGAGGAAATATACGCACTCAGGCATAGGAAGCTTCATGGCTCGAGGGCCGTTATAACGCTTAAAACGACGTGAATCCTCGACCCTATAGCAAAGCATGGGCTCGGGCATATTGTATATCTATTTCCATGTTATGAATATGGAAGGTGTTTGACACCGATGTAGTTCAGTAATTACTTTTTTGACATATATAATTATTGTTGTAAGTTCGCATTCTATTTTTTTAGCTTCACATTTAATTCTGCATATAGCAGGGTAGGCAGAGGGAACCTGGGAACATACTGTTATAACACTCCGTTCCCCACTTTATTTATTTTTACATGTTGAGTTTTATTTTTTACATGTTGAGTGGCAGATTTCAAAGCTGTGCTTTGCCTCATTGCCAGGGTGACGAAAATGAAAACATTCAATATGTCATTCCCCTGAGAGTGAATCGAATCCAAAACCTGTCTACTACTACTGTCACATGCTTGTGCCTCTGCGCCACGACGGCTACAAAAGTAGTATTAACTGAGTTAAATTACCTGCTTCATATAAAATACAGCGTGAAGCAAAAAAAAGATAATAAATTACGGTTCGCATGCAACGTTTCTAAGCTATCTTCTCGCCTGGAAAATTGAGGACAAAGTGGTATTTCTCTTACTAGTTAACTACCCTGCCTTCATTACAATTTTAATAAATTACATAAAAACAAAAAATACGACAAAATCAAACAAAAAAAAACCATAGGTGCCTTGGCGGAACGTAAAAAACAAGAACAACTCACTCAAAACGGCGCGTGCCTTGGTGTGCCATGCAATATTTCTAAAGAGCTTCTTACTATTTTAATCATCTTTAAAGTATTATTCCACACTTAGGAAAAAAAATGTTTTTTTAGAAAACGGAAAAAAATTGAACGTAGCACTATATGAATCCACGGCTCTAGGAAGTCCAAACGCTCTAACCATTAAGCTATTAAGCTATTAAGCATTAAGCTATTAAGCTATTAAGAACATTCAAATGTTGAATTTCAAGAGAAAAAGGTAACCAATTTTACTATGTTAAAATTTTATACATTTTCTAATATTTTACTAGTCTTTAGACTTTATTTATTCAACAAAAATTTGGGAAAAGCATAAAACCAAGACAAAATCAACAAAAAGAAGCCTTCGCGGCGCACAGTGTATGACTGTAAATGGTTGCATTCACAGTTTGTGGGTTCAATTCCAATTCTTGGTGTGATTTACATTTCCTCGTTCTGGTAATAACACTACAACAAAGTGAGATATCGGATTTCACCATTTGACACGCAACATCTTCAAAATTAGGCGTGGGATTGTGACGGCGTGAAGCGAAAAAAAAAGGCAACATCAACAAAAAAAAAAACAACAAAATCTATAGGTGCGAGTGGGGGGGAGGGGGTAACGTACAAAAACAAAACAACTCACTCCGGCGCCGGCCACGGTGCATGCTTGTGTGTGGCTGCGCGAGCGCGAGCGAGGAGCGTCATCACCGCCCGCTTAGTCGGCGACATGGCGGCCCGCGCCCCGAGCAGCGGCCGCTTGCGACCGCTCGCAACCCCAACCGACCCACCCGCACCTGTTGACAAGCGGTTTTTTT
>DWQW01010146.1:0-12385 GCA_018249695.1 Heliconius erato demophoon | reverse complement strand
CTTGCGTTTTACTTTATGCAATACTCGGCCGGAAACTGCCGCACCTCCTCATCATTTTTGTTGTGTTTCGAATATATAATATTTTGAAATGTGAAATGTACCTGCTGGGTTAGTGGTGGTTTACTTGTGTTCTTAATTTTTTTCAAATACGTTGTGAGTAAATCAATTAATATGAACGTTTTCTAAATAAAATTGAATGTATATACATATATTGAAAATAAAAATAAGAAAATATTAGCTCCTTTATTGGCTATTCGATAACACATTTCGGTGTTGGATGTATCAGTTGATTATTATAGTTAAAAATAAAATTGTGCTGTGCAGATTAAATGCCAAAAATATACTAATCTATTAAGTTGAGGCCAGTGGTGGCGCAGCGGCACGAGGTGTGACTGTAAACCGATTGGTTGTGGCTTCGATACCCACACGAGGAAATGAAATATTTACTTAAATTTATATTTCCATTTCTTCGCTCTGGTGTCCAGGTTAAGCGCGGCGTTGAATTCTGCCACTCAACACGCAATGCCTCTAGAATTCGGCAGAAAGTGGGGAACGGAGTGTTTTAACACACTGGGTTCCCTCTGCCTACCCTGCAGTGAGCGGGATACAGCGTGAAGCTGATTTATTTATTAAGTTGGTGTTACTACGACTTATAAACAATAATGTGGTTATAATAATAATATTTTTATGTGCAACATTTTATGTGTATAAGTAAGTACAATAGAAAAAATAAAAATCATGTTACACGAAAACAAAAAGCTTACAGAATAATATAGAACGAAAAGTCAATCTGTATCATTTAAGAAATTATGGAAAGGAGAGAAATATAGAATGAAGAGCTGTAAATTTAAGTACGATATTGGATTTAATATCATCGATATCCTGCGTGGGATTAGAAACATAATTAATCTAACGTTAACATTGTTAGCCAGACATTGTTAGACTAGACTACACTACTACAGAGGCGATATTTAAATACTTTACCCAAATCACGAAACATATATTTTTCTTACAATTACTTTTAATTTGTAGCGTACTGCAATTCGTAGATAACGTTTTTGTTTAGCAGTTTTAAGGATAAAATAATATTTATTAATCTAAATTATAATAAACAAATAATTGTTCAACATTCAACGTTGATTTAGAACCAAGAGTTGAGTTAAACAGCGTTGTAATTTTGGAAACAAGCCAGAATGTACGTGTCACCTGCAAAAATAAATTATTGTTTTAGTATCATAGTGAAGTGCTATAAAGCAATAAAAATGCACTGCAATTCCATTACTCTATCATCGACTATCTGTAAAATATATTATGTTATTTTTTTATTTATATATATTTTTTTTTTAATATATTTTTTATTTATATGTAACATTATTATTGATGTTATTACTATAGTGGGTAGAAAGGCAAAGCGCGGCGTTGTGTTCTGCCACTCAACATGTAATGCCTCTAGGATTCAGCAAAAAGTTGGGAACGTAAGCGTCCTAATGGAAATGGAGGTTTTTAATAGTATGTTCCCAGATTTCTGCTGCCTATTCCGCAAAAAAATACTATAGATTCTTTTTGTAGATATCGCCATTTCAAGGTATCCTAAGTGTGGCTGTAAAACAATTTGTATCTGAAGTCATACGAGCTATAACTATGTGCTTTAGATTTCCTACAGATTATATTAAAAATAACAGCTTAGTTCTAATCATCTTCTACACGTCTAACGAAACGTGTAGTACTTTACATAGATAGAGAAAATCTAAAGATTCGAGGCGTTGATTCACAATTCGCAAAATAACGACGAAAGTGGTTTGGAATGGCAAATCTAAATTGACACTTAAAGCAAAGACTACTCAACCCCTGGATTTGACAGTACAAACTTAAACTCAACCAACAACTCTTCTGAAAACGTTAATGATGAATGATATACTCAAAATATGTGACCATCGCGTTTACACTCAGATATCATCCACACTAACGCCTAGAAATCTAAAAAATTGAAGTTCTCATAGCCTAAGCCAAGATTAAACTAAAAATATTCTACACAGAACAAGCTACATAGACGGATGCGACCAGCGTGTAAGGGAATCCCTTGCGAACTATCAATCAATTAAAAGCTATGTTAAGTTGGGCAACTTTAAGAACTCGTTTATTTCCTTAGGGTCGATGCGCGAACTCTTAAGAGGATACCGACCTAGTTATGAACACTTAGCAACTAGTGAAAAAGATTTCACAGAATGATAAAGTGCTGCATTTCAAAGACCATTTCTTATATTCATTCTTATAAGATAGATTGCTATCTTATTATTTGATAATGAAGTATATTTTTTTTTAAATATTTTTATATGTGTAATATATGGATATATGTTGTAGTTCAGTTGAATTGAGCATACATGATATTATCATATGATGATGAAAGTGATGAAGATTTTTTATATTTCTAGCTGAATATTTTGTTTTTTTTTTAGATTATTTCAGAACAAAGAAACGAAAACATTTATTTAAATTTTATTTCATTTCCTCGAGTGGGGATCGAACCCACAACCAGTTGCGTATACAGTCACACACTTGTGCCCCTGCACCAAGACTGGCCTCATGAAGCTTATACCAAAATAGTCATTACCGAGCGAAGCCACTTAAAGTAACTTTCCAGTATTTCATAAAATAATAAAATACAATGTATAATGTAAATTGAGAAACCGAATAACCCCACTTCATATTTATTTCGTACTCATTTAAAGCTGATCCTACAAAACATTTAACCGTTAAAAATCAGGACATAATAACGCGAGCTAAAAGTTAATACTGTTGTATAACTGCTGAGTCATTAAACAAACCCTGGATTATCAAGTTGGAGTAACGAGACCAGGAGATATGAATACAATGTAAAAAGCAATGAGTTTCCTCGTATTTCACTTGCCATAAAAAGTTGGGATTTCGTTTAATATATTAGGAGGTCAGCGAGAACATCATCACAGGTAATGCTCCTGTTTAAATTCAACGGATAATGTGAGAGTATTGCTTTAATGGGATTCAACAGACCTAAACACGACCCTCCGTAAAGATATGAGTAAATATTTAATATAATTTCTTATGTTTGTTAAAAAAGGGTGTTAAAGGTTTTAGTGTTTTTAAGCTATCAAATTTATTGTGGAGAAGTATTCTAGGTATTTGCAATTGTACAGATAAAATATGTACTTTCAATTTATTCTTAAATCCTGCGAATTTATATTGCGAGTTTAAAAATTTAGGGTTAAGCTTTAAACGAGTTTGTATTTTTTGATTACCGCAAATACTAAAAATATTTTAGGGTAAACCTTAAATGAAAAACATGTACTTTACTAACTTATTTTTAATTATAAAAAAATATTTATTAGGCTATAGTAATACTATAGTAAAATATCTACTCTTTTTAATTTACATTATAGTTGTGCTTTTCAGTATCCGGAACCTAAGTTTCATTTTTTCTGTTAAAAGCTTTAGGGAAGATGGATGTCGGCAATGTTTTACACTGAAATATTTCAGGCTTGATACAGCCATCGTTACTCTCGTAGACTTTTGAAACCGGCTTACGGATGAACTTACAAAGGTAATTATTATAAAAATATATATTTAGCTGTTTCCTGTATATAATGCAAAGTAGGCAGACTGAACCTAGTGGCAAAGTAGTCAGTTTCTCACTCTTCACTCATTTTTTCGAGACATTGCGTGTTATGTAGAGGAATTCAACGCCGCGGTTTGTATTGAAATGAAAAAAAAAACCCCTCGAGTGGGAATCGGACTCGCAACGATCGCGTTTACAGTGGGCCGTAGTTATGTGACGTTTTTTAGCGTTATAGAAATTTGTTCAACGACCTTGCAAGTTAAGGAGCTATAAGAAAATGAGGTTATTCTCTATACCAAATCTTATATATGTACATATTCAATATTACCCTAGGAGTGAGTATCCAACGTGTAGACTAATTGGCATAGAACTCAGGGCGAGTTACCCAGAGGGCAGAAACTTCCTATCTCGTTACGCTAGGAACTTCTTAAATGAAATTTGCTTTGATAAGCAGATATAAACATTAATTTTATATCATTTTTAGCTTTAAATATCCTCCCAGGGTAGAGATATATTATTAACTCTCTCTTTCTCTTAAAAAAGTGATACAAACATTGTTAATCTTTTTGTCAATCTATTCATTTATATCGTTTTATTCCCGACTGCTAAGGAAGGGTTATGTTTTTCGCGCGTATCTTGTATGTATGTAATATTCTTTATTACCTCATATCTCCAGAACCACTGAACGGATTTACATATTTGAGGTATCGTTAGACTCGTATTAGCAGCCCAATTGTTCTTAAATAGGTAACATTAAAAAAACAATCATGGCGGCTGTGGGACGCTATTGACTTAGTGAAAAAAAAAATATTTTCGAATATCACAATATGGGTATCAAATTCGAGAACTCAATACGAGGATTTCAAAAAGGTATATCATGACTCTCATTATCATAATGAATCCTAACAAAAAAATGAAAAATAAAAAAATATTTGTAAAAACAAAAACCCCGACTGCAGAAAACTAAAAAGATAATAAACAAGCTTAATAGCTTATTAGGATTAACATTCGGGACCTCTTTAAATTATACGGGGTTCCTGGTAAAGATTTTATTAATTGAAGAATTACTTATTTTCTTTATTTTATAGTTTATTTTCTTTTTAGTTTTATGTTTCTGTTTTTACAAATATTATATTTTTTATTAAAAATCAGCTTCACGCTGCATCCCGCACACAGCAGGGTAAGCAAAGGGAACCACTACTGTTAAGACACTCCGTTCCCCACTTTCTGCCGAATTCTGGAGCCATTGCGTGTTGAGTGGCAAAACTTAACGCCGCGCTTAACCTCGACACCAAAGCGAAGAAATGGAAATATAAATTTTAAGTAAATATTTCATCTCCTCGAGTGGGGATCATACCCACAACCAGTCGGCTTTACAGTCACGCTTTGTGCCTCTGCGCCACGACTGGCCTCTTTTTATTCTTAAGTGTAAAAATAACCTGTCATAAAATTTTCACCATCGATTGATAAATTTCTTATACTTTCTTTATGATACATTTGTAAATACTTGCTTAATATCTTTATAAGTATTCAAATGTTCAATGTGAAACATTTCTCATCTATTAAAGAAGAGATAGTAGAAGTTATTTTTTACAGTAGTGGAATACTTCCTTTTCAATACTTTTCTATTTTTGGTTACTGTTACATTTATATTTTAATTTCCGTAAACTTTTCCAGTTGTAAAGTGAAGTTGCGGACAAACTTTTTAAATATTCAATGAATTCGAGAAAATAAAAACATCAAAATGTAGGTAAAGAGCCGGTCTCGATTGTACACTGTTGTTTGATATTTAGTCATATTTTATCCAAGGCCAAACTGGTGGAGTGGCATGGTAATAATAGCGTTTGACTGTAAACTTGATGATTTTAAGTTCGAATCTCATTTCAGGGAAAAAAAATATAAATTTTTATTTCTTTCGGTCCACCAATCCACATAGTGTTTTAACGCAAAGTACTAAATATAATATATATATGTATAATTTTTTTTTTTAAACTTCGTTACTACAAGTACTAATAGTCTCATTTTGCATAGGGGTACCCCTTAGGATGTCTACATCCTACAGGACTCTAGCGAGTGTTAGTGTTAGTTTATTCGAGAATCAGATAAAAACTCCTGGTCAGAAATGAATTCATTTTAGTATGATTGTAGCTTAAAGTCTTTTCAAATCAAAATTGTCAATCCTTTCACTGATTATGGGATCCTTACCGATTCGAACGGTTCTACGTTGCATGCAATCGCACAAAAAGTGGCTCATGCTCATATTAAGTGCGTCACCCCCGAGATGTAAACAGTACTGCATATGTATATAAAAAAAATGTGAGGTTGAACCTGGGCCCTATGCAGTATCAATCGGTGTTTTGTTTTAAGAGGAAATTTCTCTAAAATTGGTGACACGTCAAATGTGGTTTTCTTACTAGTAGTAACGCGCAAACATGAGTCTTTCGGGGGGTGAATTTAATCACGTTTCTTTCATCCCATAAAGAAAAGTTCCCGAGGGATACCTCAACAGAAGACACAAGTTTATCATGACACTCGTTCACCTCGGTTTCCCGAGAAAGATTTCCACAACCAGAGTATACAGCGTCCACTGTGTTGTCATCGTCTGTAGAGCAATGGAGATAAGATACTCTCATATGTCATTGATATGCAGAAGAACTAAAAAAACAACCTTGGGAGGTGTCAGCGGTCAGGGTAGCGGTCGGTCAGAAAGGAAACCGTCACCAGCAACTTTGATGCTGCGTCCAGTGAGAAATATGTGTCACACTCGATCGAAGGCCTTCACCATATTCAGTCTTACTGCCCGGCTTCCAATAGTCTTAGCCCAGTGGTGGGTTAGGTAAACCAGAAAATCACCAGAGTAGTAAGAATGTTATTTAGTTCAGCAAAAGTGTAGTTGAAGTGGGGGAAGTCACAGGCGGGTTCTAGTGTCTTATAAAATATTATGCTGAGAAAAAAAAATATTCTACAAAATATGGCAAGAAATAAATACAGCTACTTTGTAAAGGGCATGTAATCTATACCTACATTATGTATAAGTTTACGTTTGAATGTTTCGGCTCATTATAATGCTTATTAGTGGATAGTATTATGTAAGAAAGGTACAATACTTAGTAATATTTTTAAGTTAAAAAAATCTATTGTAAAATGTAAATATGAAATAAAATATATATATGAAATAAAAGTCATAAAAAGTAATTGTCTTTTGTTGCAAATAAAATAAATTTTAAGAACATTGAAATGTGAACTGGTTCTGATTCACATTTTTGCTTGCATAGACTGTCTGCCTATGAGTCATTTTCTTTATTATATACAAAGCTGAATTATTTACTTTAGCTTGAAAAGCTATGCTTAGCTTGACGATAAGATATTTTCTAAAAAATTATACAATATGAGTTATCATGTATCTTAGGCCTTAGGAAAATAAAATAAAATATAGATTTTAAAAATGTATTTAACTTCATAAAAAAAATCAATTTAACTTCATAAAATAATCTGGTGGTTATATGTATGAAAATACTTTCATACATATAACCATCCAATTGTAGGTATGCAGTAAACCGTTGACCCTTGATTCGGTCTCGATAAATCCCCTAAATACTTTGTCGACTAGTAAGTATAAAATTGGGTCGAATAAATAAATAATTTAACGATGTTACCCTTATATTAAACATTGTGCGGCCTTTAAAGGAGTCTCGGCCAAGAGCTTAAATGGTCGTTACAGGTTTTCAATTTAGGAACCTATAGTACTCACGTACTGTATAATTTACATAAGTATACTTTAGGGTAGTATAACATTTAATATTTATTAACGATGTTGGGCGCAGCGGCACAACGGTTGGTTGGTTGTTACCGAGACGCAACGTTTATAAATTTGATTCTCATTTGTGGGAAAATTGTTTTCATTTCCTCACTCTGGTAACAAAACAAGGCGCGGCGTTGGGTTCCAATACTCAACACGTAATGTCTTTAAAATTTGACGGTGCTTGGGTGACGGAGTGTCTTGACAGTAAGCCTAAAACCTTTTTAACAATATTCATAAAATAATTACATTTATAATAATTATTATTGTATTAAAAATGATAAACAAAAATTATTTGAATTAAAAAAAATATTTAAATTGCAATAAAGAATAATTAAACTAACTTAGGAAAGATCTTTTCCTTGTTCTCTTTATATTTCATTACATCGCTTCGCTACTTCGCTGTATAAAACGAATTACAAATATAAATTAAGCAATTGAAAACTTAGGCTTGAAGAGACTATGATTTGAATATTTTGTATCTACAATGTCAAAATCTTTATATTTTTTTTATGAATCCGGCATATATCAGTACAGGCAGAATAAAAATAGTGTCTTGACACTGCGTTCTATAAGCCCGCTCGAATTTAAGGTGTCACCTGTCGAGTGGCGAAGTTTAACGTCGCATTCTGTTTTACCATAATGGGGCAAGGACAACAATTTGTAGCCACTGAACAGGAATCGATTCTACGACAATCGCTTTTATAGTTAGATGCTGTCCCACGTGTATGACGACAAGCGAAAGTAGCTTAACAAAGTTTCACGTTCTATAACTGAATGTCCGACGTTACAGTAAAGATGAATTGTGTTTTGAAGTAATTTCGAAAGTTGGAGCAAGACGCGCATAAAACTTTGCAGACGGAGTCGAGTAAGATCTAATAGTGAATACGTTTCGTTTGTCCTTTGTTCATTTCTTAATTTGAGTAAGTGCTCCGACTCTTATAATCATGTGGCCGTTATGTTTTTAGATATATATTGCATTTTCAAAGTGAAATATGTATTTAAAAATTTGAAAATATTATGAAAAATAAAACATTATTAGAAGGTCCACAAAAATTGAAGAAACGATCCTCAGTTAAAGAAAGTTTTTATAATATAATATGTGATTCCTTTAAGAACGCACGACGATACGATTTATGATAATATTAGATCAATGACAGTGAACGCATTGCATAAGGACTATTTACTAATGTGCATTTGTGTAATTTATCTATAGAGACCGAATAATTAATATATTATAAACATTATTAATATTAAAAAGAATTGCAAAGTATGCTTATTTTGCCAAAAACATGTTTTTGAAAAAAATACTACAAATAAGGACTATTTTCCGGTTATTATATGGTAACTTAAACAATTCTTTTATACCTCCTCCTGAGGCCTGGAAGAAAAAATAGTCTTATAAATTTATAAACTCTATCTAAATTACTAAAATATGCATTTCATTCGATTAAAATCAATCATATTTTAAATGACATGCGACAGCTAATTGATGCATTTTTTGCATTTCGCTTCATTTGTTTCGTTTCTTTTTGATGAGTTTTGAGAGTTTTCCCATTTATTTGATATTTTCAACTACTGCTGCTTTTTCCCGACGGATTTTTTTCTCAGTATTTTTTTACATTTTTTACATTGTTTTACATTCTGGGTCCAGTACTGTATCGTTTCAGTCTTCTTTCATTACATGACGGTGTCAGCTTTTTTCAATTTTATATCTTATATAAATATCGTAAGGCCCCAGGAGGATAATGAATGACAGTAACATAAGATCACATTATCAAAAGTTGTAAAAATAGTACCTATTGGTTAAAATAATCCTTTTTTTATTTATCGATTTTTTTTGGTCTTTGAGTCTGTAGGATCGTTGTTACAGTATGAACATTTTTGTTTTGTGTTTCCGTTTCCGGTTGTTTTCGCTTTGTGTTGATTTCAATTTAATTTTAATTATTTTATAAGTGTCAAAAGCGTTGTGTATGTGAGCCACTCTTCACAAGTGCAAGATCAAAAGTGTAAGATTATTATTTTTATTTAGTAACAGGGCAGTATAGTTTTGATACAAAAATTTGAAACCCCTGTTGAAAAATCTGTTGTGGTGCAGTAGCACAAACGTGCGACTGTAAACCTTTTTTTGATTTTCATTTCTTTGCTCTCGTAATAAGAGAAAGAGAAGCGTTGAGTTCCGTTTTATTGAACACGCTATGCTTCGAAAATTGGGCGAAAAGTGGGGACCGAATTGTCTTAACACTAGGTTCACTCTGCCTTTATGTGGGACAGGGGGTGAATCGAAAAAAAAATTTAAAATTAAGGATTTTAACCTTAGAAACGAAAAATAATTATTTCCAGATTCTTTTACAAGAAAAGTACGAAACACACTTAACAAAGTGACAACACATTTCAAGTTCTCGACTATATCGCCGGTGCAGTGGGTTGATTCGATTTTTTTGCGATTTACTTATTAACTTTTACAGCTGCACCGGCTGAGAAGAGAGTACTCTGTCCCGAAAAAAATCCAAGTACTATGTGGCTGCTTGAGAGGATGTCGTCGGCAGCAAAGGCGTCCCCTGCGGAATTCGGATTGGGAAGGTTATATCGAAACATTTCCTAATAAAAAGTCCTAATAAATGTCTCTTTAAAACAAATATTTATTATATGACAAAACTCAATAATGCTTTTTCATAAATTCCCGAATCTATTTATTATAGTATACACTTTACCAAATGGCATAAATTGCGTTTAGGTGGCAGCCCTATTTCCTGGTGCATATGCTAATGTTTTGTTTCAGCGGGTATTGAAATCCACTCAATTTAATAGTGTACTATAATTCATAGAAAATAATCTAGAATATTTTAAAATAAACAGTTATTATGAAAAAAAATATGCTAATATAATGAATTTCTTGAATATTAAAACTTTCTTTCGTAAGTAATAATATGTTCTTTGGGTTGATTTAATTTGTTACTTATGATTTGATAAATGCTTGGCTTATACAATAATTTTTAGCATCCTGAAACAATATGACGATCTGAAAAAATCAAAAACTTCATCACTCTACTACTTTTAGGGTTCCGCACATCTCAACAAAAAAAAAAACGAAACAATTAAAGGATAATTTTATTGTCCATCTGTCTATCCAGCTTTACGCTGTATCCATGCACACAACAGGGTAGGCACAGGAAACCTAGTGTTAACACACTCCGTTCCCCACTTTCCGAAGAGTTCTGGAGGCACTGCGTGTTGAGTGGTGGATCTAAATAAATATTTCACTTCCTCGAGTAGGGATCAATCTCACGACCAGTCGATTTACCAGTCACATCTTTGCTGTGCCCTTACGCCACGATTACCCTCGATTGTGTGGAGGCAAATTACTATTAGATCAAATATCTAGGTGTAAGGTGTCTTCGAGCAGATAAAAAAATATAGTTCTAAGTAAATGCAATCAAAAGATACGAGTGCTTGAACTTTGTCTTCGCTACATACAATATGAGATCCGCTGCGTAATCAAAAAACTATATCGTACTTCCAGTGGACCTACTATTATGAAATCTGGCAAGAAGTGAGAATTTATTATAGAAACAAAGGAAAAAATTTTACATATATCATAGAAAAAAATAAATGCAAACTATATATATATATATATATATATATATATATATATATATATATATATATATATATATATATATATAAAGTTATATATTTATACCCGCAGACTTTGATTTATCAACTTACATAAGTCATATTTCTGTTGACCTACAACCGTGAAATTGGTTCAGAATCCTCAGTAGATAAGGCTAACTCGCACTTGACCAGAGTTAAATATTTATACGCAAAATCTTTATTTTTTTCTAACGAATCCAATATTTATATGACATAGGTATTGTGAAAAACTAATTAAGAATTAATTATACCTACCTTTATGATATTAAATCAACTGATGTCCTTTCTTATATTTATGGAATAATATCTCAATGATAATAGTATATACTATTTATATGAATTTTGTGTTAAAAATGGAAACTAGAACAACTTTTTGAATTTGAATTCAATTCAAAAATTTCCTTGTGGATTAGAACAAGCAAATTCAAAACTATTACTTGCACAGATCACTAATTACAGTTTTAGTATCAGTATTGCGGTCCCATATAAAACGGGGACTACGGTTATATAGTGGCGGCTACCTAAATTGAACCACGTGTACTCCACGCCTGATTAAGCTTGGTAGCATTATAAGAGTTAAAGACATTTGACAAAGAGGCAAAGAAGTGAAAAGTGAAAATAAATATATATTTATACAATTTTCTACATTAGATTTTTATATTATAATGGTAAAGTTGTTTTTGAAAGCTAAGACGAATCCAAAAAACTAAATATGCAGCCGTTCTCGAGATATAATTATAAATAGTGTAGCTGACATGATTTAACACTTTTTTTCTGTATACGTGAGATTTATTTTGTTATGTGGTGATTTTTTTCTTTGTAGGAAGTAAATTTATAAAGAAAATTAGCTTTATTTGCTCTTTTTTTGCCTAGAAAGTTGGTATTCTATCGATTTCTATAAGTCGGTAAGTAAGATAATTACAATTGTTACTTAACTTTCACCACTTTTGAACCTATTTTCGAAAATGAGGCGGAGCTCAACACCGTAATCTGGTCATCGAAATTGGGAAAATTTAAACAATTTAAATATAATTATTCCCCATGGTAGATTTTGAATCCATAACCCTGACATTTATAACCAGATGTCACACTGACCACAACGACTTCACAAAGTAAATTTATATTATACATAGGGGAGAGGGGGGTAGCTTTGAACAGGGGCACCTTTGAAAATATGTGTTAACAGAGCTACTTTAAAAAGAAATTTTGGTAGATTTTTTTTGAGTAGTGGCAGCACTAACCTGCACACGTGTCACTTGTCACCGCTGATATATGAGAGCTCGTGGTTGAGTTACGAGGAGTGTTTGATTTTGAGTAAAATTTTATACATTTTTAAA
>DWQW01010145.1:0-12386 GCA_018249695.1 Heliconius erato demophoon | reverse complement strand
TTAATTATGTAGCCTTAATCTAAACACTGAGTTCAATGTGATGTCTAAAAATTATTTCTGTTATGATTTCAACGAATCAGATTGCAAGTAAAGGTTACTAATAAATTGACAATTGTAGAAATAAGAGTGGCAAAAATTAGACAGCCTACAGCAGTAGACAGAGGGAACCTGTTAACCTAGTGTTAAGTCACTCCGTTCCAATTAAGATACTATCGTGTCCCACTTTCCGCCGAATTCTCGAGGCATTGCGAGACTAACAAGCAAAAAATCGAACCCTCCATTGTCGCGTTTACAGTCTTACGTTTGTGCCCTTGCGGCACGACCACTTCAAATTGGTCTTTACTAAGAGTTAACTAAAAAAGTGAAATCACTTATTGATTATTATTTATTTCTGCAACTAGAAACAAGTACAAGTGCTAGAATCCTGGGTAAGTGACCTGGTGGCACAGAACACACTGCTCGCCCAAACTGTAGAGGAATTGGAGACGGAGGTCACCTCGCGGCTGCTGATTGAACGGCGGAAACATGCTGAAGTACGTAAATTTCAAGTTATTTAATTATACATATTGAAAATCTTTTCTTTAGACTCCGAGATTTTGTTGGAATACAAACCCGTATTGACGACTGAATTTAGCTATATGTTGATCTCATAAACTGTTGGTTTAGTTTGTTATATTATATTCAAAGGCGTAGGGCGTAGGCAAAATTTGCACCGAGAAATAAAAAAAAAACTTCAAACGAATATATTTCTTCAAAGGTAAAGTCCAGGTCCCCTCGGAAAATATCACTAAATAACCTAATGGTTATACTATGACGCTATCGTAATTTTTACTATGATTTTTTTAAGTGTATCTCGTGTATGAAAAGAAATTGGGAAAAAGAAATCTATTTTCTTAAGAAGGTTTTCGGTTTTTTACATATTAAAAATAAAAAAAAAACTTTATAATAAACAACAGTTAATGGAAATTGGAGCATTATACTGATAAATTAGGATGGAGAGTATGAAGAAGAACGAGCGAAGTGGATATCATAGAATAGAGGAAACAAGCTGTTGTGATGATAAATGGAAGAACATGGCAAAGTTATAAAATTACCCGAATTTTTTTTTTGAATTGAATTAAAATTATCAATGAAATGTTCGTTAATGGCCAAAATATAGACATACAATATATACTTAAGTGCAAATTCAATAACAGAGTCTTTAAATACAGTATCTGACATCTACAGATTGAATGTGAACTGAGATTAGAGGTGGTGACCCTCAGGAAGCAGTTGTCCAGAAAGGATTCAGATTTACGAGGTCTCCTGGAAGTGCTGCGTAGACTCCGACAATTCGACTATTGCGCTATAGATGGCATACACTTTAATGAAGTTACACAATCTGATATATTTGGACCTATTGTCTGGTATGAATAATATATATTTTTTTTAATTTAGATTTTTTCTGTGTTTAATGCAGAAGACAGGAAACTTTTTATTCTAGGTTTTTTAATTTCACGCTGCATCCCGCACATAGTAGGGTAGGCAGCGTGAATATAGAAACCTAGTGTTAAGACACTCCATTCCCACTAAGACACTTCCGTTCCGTTCCCACTTTACGCCGAAATCTGGCCAAATAATAAGGTTTGTTTATTGATAGGTTTACCTGTTACCTACTTCATGTCCACGTCGATCTATTTGTTTAAAACGTAAAATATTTTTAATATTGGCATGATAATAACTTATGTAATAACTTAAGACAGAAGGTCCTTTAAGTAGAGACTAAATAGATTAACCGACTTGGTATTACATGGATCTCACAACTTTTTACGGTAGAAAAACTGAGCTGCGAGACTTGGGTTTTTTTACAGGATGTTTTTGGTGGCATTTATTATACACAACACAAATCACTATAGAGAGTGGGTATAAATATATTCAGATAAATATTTATTTTTTATTGTACATACTTTACCAGTTCTGGTAGATAAAGCAAAAGGTGACCCAACACATAAAATCTATTAGAAAAACTTATCACTTGGGTGGTACACTTTAAATACCCCTATTTAATGTTTACCACCCAGGATTGGCTTTTCTTTAAAGTACATTAAAATATAATTCTTATAGCAAAATAGGAACAAGACAATATGCGACCAATTGAACGAGATGAAGATGATAAACGACTCGCTCAAGATAGAAAACGTGCCTAAAGAAAGGTAAAGTTACGAAAAAAATATTAATATTTTTCGTTTCTTAAATTGTAGTTTTAAAAATAGTATAGTCGAGCTATGTATATTCTCTGGAGAATGCGTGTTTTAGATACCTGCACTTTATTTAAAACTCAAATAGAATTCAAATGTTTTAGAGAAATAAGAAGGCTTAACAAGGATATGCAACAGTACGAGCAAACTATAATATCTCTGAGAAATGATCTATCCAAGAGCAAATATTATAAACAGTGAGTAAATGATTAGTTGTTAATTATTACCTAATTCCTTTAAAGACTACTTAGCCAATTCAGTCACAGAATCTCAGTTTCAATAAGAATTGACATGCATTATAAAGGTTTTTTTTAATTTTTAAGCATCTCTCCTCTTTTTCGAGATATACAAATGCAAAATAGTGATAATAATCTCTATCCTTATTCTCTCTCTTTAAAATCGTTGGGTATGCATAATTTAACGATACATTTCGTTTTACTTCAGTTAAACAAATAATCATCAATAAAGAAAATTATTGTTTCTCGAGAGGCAATAAAAAAAGTTTTTTTTGTATTCTAGAGATGGAATAAAAAAGGATGCGGAAGTCTCCACTGATATTTCTTGCTGTGGACAACAAGAGGTGAGTCTTTCGAATACATATATACACTCAAAAATTTTGGTCCAAACACATATATTTAGATCACTTAATTAATAATAGAACAATTTATTACGATTTGGCGACATAATATTAAAAGAATAGAAATTGTTTCCTTTAAGACTTAGATATTAGTTAATATAATATTTTTCATACAACGATCTCTAAGAAATTTTACATTGCATAGAGCTGAAGACCTAAAAAATCTACCTTTTATTTCTCTTTATTTCATAATAGAAATATTAGATTTTGTAGTTTGTGTTTAAATAAGCATGGATAAGGATTTTTTGTATAACAGTGCGGTGATATAGAGCCAGTGAAGGAGATTGGGGTGAAACAAGAGGACAGTGAAGATATCAAACATCGTGCAAAAGTAAGTTTCGTTGGGTTTTATTTGTAGTTTTAGGCAGCTGAAGATAGATTAGTATAAAGGTATAAGATAATTTCTGGGAAAATTGCATAAAAACTTTGTCCAAATAAATAAATTTAAAGAACACACTTCATTTCGTATGTTTTTGTACCACAAAGTAGTAATCATTCATTGCGTTGCATTTTTTGTGCTTCATGACCCCCAAAAAAAAGCACTCAGTCTCTTTTCTCAACGTTGAGAATAGCACTAGTGTATTAATGCATACCTACTATCTATATACCACTAAACATCTTTTTGTGCGATCTTGTTCATTTATCGACGCCTATAGTATTTTTTCTATTGAAATATTTGGGATAAGAGGTAGTAGCACTTAGAGTAAGTCATATGTAACTTAGTTCAAATGATGAGATACCGTTTTACGATGGGAGCGAAGCCGCAAATAAAAGTTACTGTGAGAAAAGAAAAAGTGTAGTAGACTAAAAAGGAATGAAAATTTTATTAACAATTCCGTTTTATAAGAGAATATGAGAAGTATGCTTTCACCAGTCACTCCTGGCACTCCGTCAGGAGAACGTGTCTCTCCGCCACGAGCTCCACGCGATGCAGGGCGTGCTCACGGCGCTGTACGAACAGTGCAATGTGGCTGAACTGCGCACGAAGTTCAAGGATGAGGTCATACTTGAGATGAGGAGACAGTTGAGGCAGGCTAAAGTAAAGGTTAGTTAGGTTTTTATATTCTACTTTTTCTTTAATTATACGGAATCTAGTCTTAGGACACTCAGTTGACTAGCGAAATTCAACGCTGCGTTTTAGGGTTTAGAGCGGGTACTTAAATGAAAATAATTGAATTACAATCATTTCCTTGAGTGGCCATCAAATTCACAATCGTCGCGTAATCGTCGATCTGGATAGGTCTAAATTAGTTTCTAATTTAGATCTATTGGGATATGAGTAAAATAAAAATATATAGCAGTTTTCATTTAAACAACTTTAAAAATATGACTAAAAATGGTTTTGATGACTTCTCTAACTAAGTTTTGCCTGGTGGTTTATCTAAATGTTTGTTGGACCTTATATTTCAATAGGTAAACTAGGTTTTCATTTCATTTTATCATAATAATTTCCATTCATTTCTCATTCATTATTTTCATTTCTCAGCTAAGAGAAGTGACGGAATCCAGGCTCAGCTTACAAAAAGAGCAAGATAACGAATTCAAACCCTCTTCGTATCACTCGTCGAACACCACGTGTGTTCAGCAACAGCCGCGAAGGAAACGTAGA
Source organism: Heliconius erato demophoon (assembly GCA_018249695.1). NCBI lineage: Eukaryota > Metazoa > Arthropoda > Insecta > Lepidoptera > Nymphalidae > Heliconius > Heliconius erato. Next base: position 7,903 of record DWQW01010145.1, on the reverse strand, counting down.
GTTAGACCTAACATGGACTTGAATATCAATTGGGAGAGCCGCGATATGTACGAGTCGGGGGATGAGGTGTCTTCAAAGGATTGATTGCTTAATAAAGATTATTTGGGAATTGGATGTTTTTTTTATTGGTCCTTTTTGGTTTTTACGGGTTTTTGGAAATTTTAATGAGTAGTCCGGAAGGTTAGGTTAGTCAGGTCAGGTTAGTTTACTTGTAAACTCTAAAATGTATGATTCCATTATTTTCCGTCCCAGTAGAAATTTTGGAGAATCTCTCCGTCTTTCTTTTAGTGTTCACTTGCATTCCCCAAGGAACCTGGATGCCAAACTACAGCGTTCTACTCCGCGTAGTTTGTTTAAGACTCTGTAAACAAACGGTTTTATATATAGAGATTGGGTATAAACACTTATGTATTGTATTTTTATTAACAGACTTCTGTAAGGGGGGGGTTTTAATTCGACTGTATTTTTTTATGTTTGTTTTCGATAATTTTTTTTATTGGAAAGCATACACTTCAAGGGTAATTGGATGAGAGTGTTAGAGTTAGGTTCCGATTGTGGGATGCGGAAGAAGTCGCTTTTTTTTGTTATAAATTATAATTATAGTTACGCTAAAACATACTTATAAAATATTTTACTTTGAAAAGTAAAATAATACAGTAATAAAAAAAAAAAAAAAATTAAGAAGGTGTGAAAAAAAATGAAGAAAGAGGGATGTAAGTATTTATTTCTGTTATAGTATTTGTAATTATTATTTTGAAAATCCTTTTTTTAAGAAAACATGTGTTTGGACCAAAGAAATATGTTTTGCTTCCTTTTGTATTCCTATTTTGCGATAGGAAGTGAAATATTTAGTACAAATTATTTATCTTTTTTCCAGTTTTTTAGTAACTTAGCGTAATTAAACGCCAAGTTTATAATGTACTAGTCCGCTTTTATGATGTCTGTGGGCTTTTGTTTTACAAAAAATACTTCTTTGTAATAATGATATCCCTGCCTGGGACTGGCCTAGCCTGGCCTGGCCTGGCCTGGTTATCTATAGTGGGGCTTTATCAGGATTTTATTCAGGATTCAATTTAATTCTACGATCTATTTCTATAGTTTAGTATTCAATTTCACTATTACTAGACCAATAGGCAAATTAATATATCTTATGTTTTTTCTACAGCCAATCTCGTCTACGCCCAACACCAGTCGTATAAATATAATTCCTCTCCAAAGGGTTGATAGTGATGTTCTTATAATCGAAAGAGTGAGTAAACAATACTATTAGTAGTGTATATTTTTTTTTGTGTAAAAAAAACAGCCCTGTTGATCATTTAACAAGAAAAGATGTTTTTTACTTAATAATTTTTAAAGAAATTTATAATGAAAAAATATTTTAGTCGCCGTCGCCCCCGCTATTGATATCAGATCCCTCGATTTCTGACAATGAGGAATCAAAGACCAGTATATACTGTGACTGTGGACGTACATCGCCTTCACCAGAAAATAAAGATAAACATTCTACTGGAACAAGGAAGCAAAATATTTTTTTTAGGTAACTGCAATTTTTATTTTTAACTTTTTTTTATTTTGCAGAGTGAGCAAAGAGTGAATGTATATGTCAATGTGTGTATCAATATCCATCCTGTACCTATATACAAAGATATATTTTTTGCATATGCTTCATTGCGCCACAGTAGCTTTTATACAATACGTATCTAATGTTGGCGGAAAGCGGAGAACGGGGCTACATTAGTACTTTCTATTATTTGAAACGTTGCGAGAGATTCCTGAAAAATCAGCTAATAAATTAGGTAGAGGCAAAAAGTTTTCGCCTCCGAAAAGTTTATGGGTCTTCTGCCTGACTTAACACTACCTTGAAACATCAGCTAGCAAATGAGTTTTAACTAATACTAAAGCCCGGTTTTGCCCATAAAAGACCACGTTGATCTCGCAAGAGTAAGCTGCATACTTGTATTTCCACCAACGAAAAATCGGGCGAAAATGACCGCACGAGCAGAAAGAGTCGAAATAAACTGACTCAGTCCCAGGGAGCGATGTAATTACAGAATACAATACTGTTTGTTGGTGGAAACGTAAACTTACTTTATTTAAAAGTCCGTTCCGCCTAAGCACTACCCGCTCATTTCTCTTTCGCGGTAGAACCCGGGGCTTACAATAAACCATAGTATCGTCATTTATGATATTATTTCTGGAACTCATAAATTTGATGCGTGAAACGCTATTTAAAAATTGGGTTAAGCATAAAAGTTGCATTTTTACAGAGAATCGACGTCGAATAGTAAACATGGCGGAAGCGTAGCTAAAGTAAGTCAATGTTTTTGGTATTTTTTCGTATTTATTATTTTGTTTTTGAGGTCGAAGTGGACGACGGAGTGATTTATTAACTTTCTCTCTACAAAATATATATAAAGGCACATAATTTGGTTTCTCTTTTTATTTCTCTTCAGTGCCTGCATTATATTTTTTCGTTAGTTGTGGTTAGGTAATAGAATCTGGGTAGCAAATTAGTTTTATTTCCCAGCTCTAATAAGACAAACTTGTTATAATAAGAAAATGATTGAGTGTCTAATTGTCACACTATTGTTGTAGATTTAATATGTTAAGACAATGCGTAGCGTTGGGTTACGCTAAAAAAACAGTGTATCACACTGCTACCTACCATGCTGACACTAACGAAAATATATCATACAAATATATAGGTACATTTATTTTATTTTCTCTTATATTATCATGGTGTCTTCATCTCTGGATATATTTGTGTTAATGGGCGAGTGTGACGAAATGTTATGGCGGTGGTGTCGGAAGTGGCGAGATGGCTCGTGGCTAATGAACTAGATACCGCTCTGTTTTGACTGTCTCGGGCTTTCTGTTGTTTTTCTTTATTTTAGTGCTGCATTGTTTTAAATATTTTTTGGCTTTTTTTTCATTACTCAGTCGTTCAGTCAATGTCAAAATATTTAATAGATACGACCAAATTCATTGAGTAAAATCTTATTCAAGTAGTTTGGTTTATATGAGCAGTTTGATAAATGTTGTTGTTTGACAAATAAATTAAAAAGTAAGGTTTTTTTTAACTAAATTAATTTATAATAGACAAACAGTGAACGAAGAAAAGAAAACGAAATGATTATTTTGCTTCACGCTATATAAAGACTAAGTGTAAAGACATAACTTGTTAAGACATTTGGATATTTCTGTTCCCCCTTTCCGCCAAATTCCTGAGTTATTGCGTCTTGAGTGGCGAAACTCAACGATGTGCATTGCCTAGTTGTGACCAGACAAAGAAATGAAAATATTAAATATTTTATTCCCCCGAGTGGGAATCGAACTCACAACCATCGCGTTTGTGACCCTGCGCCACAATAGCTTCAAATGATTTATTCTGTTAAATTCATTCTATTTATCCTGCTGTCTATGCCAAATGGTTAAAGATTAATAAAATAACAATACAACACAAAATTACATGTTTTCTCTTAAAACTATCTCAATATTTGAATGAAAAAAACTTAAAAGCTTTTAAAATCAGTAAACTTAATGTTTAAGTTCAGGTGATAAATAACGTATAGACAAACATGTATCGTTTCCGCCACTACAGTAGTTGCTAAATATACCACGCCACCCCATGCGCCAGTGTTTTTGTGAACTTTCGACGCGATAGTTGCGTTTCTTGGTGCAAGTTTTGTTTTAAATCGTCGTTTGATTATCTCGATATATATCGATTATCTTTTAGAATTGGTATTTATTATTATTTGTATTGGTTTAAGAGAGTTTTGTTTAATTATCGTTAGGATATCATAAAATCAATGTGTTTTTGATTGCTTTAAGTAGTAACATTGTTTAATTAATAATTTTCTTATACTTTGTATTATATATTCCTTAAGTTATTTTTTAAAACAACTTGGGATTTTTTATCGATATACTTGAGTTCTGATTTTACCTTATTATACAACATTTTCTTATGGTATTATTATGTTTAAACAAACGAAGAAAGGTTTAAGTGACTGAAAGTTGTGAAAGCGAAGTTAATTTAAAATTGATTACTCAGTATATTTAAAAGTTTTAAAATTTTGATTTCATAACTCAGCTTCACGCTGTATCCGTATCGGAATACAGTAGTCAGAGAGAACGGAGCGCCAAACGCTACGGTCTCTACATACCTCTTTCGTCTCGTCCACAGTCATCAACCTCTTCATACATGCCCTCCGGGGCGTTCTCATCGCTTTTTACGTGACTGTTTTTTTTAGGTCAACCGAGGTCTCCCCCTACCTCTCTTACCACTCACTTTTCCATTATAAATCTTTTTTGCCATTCTTCCATCCCTCTTTTTTTTGACATGTCCAAACCAGCTGAGCACAATCTTCTTCATTCTCACTGTGACACCTTCGCTAGTACCTGCCATTCTGTGTATCTCTTCATTGCGGATTCGATCAGCTAAACTGACTCCGTATATCCTATGAAGAGATCGGCACGGCATTCATTTTGCACGTTTCGCTGCCATGTAACACTGTCGGTACCAACCCTGATTTGTGTACGTCTCATCAATGCAACTAAGGCTCCGTTAACCCTGTTACCGGCAGCAATACGCCTTTCCACATCCATCTCGTATTTTCCATCTCTACTAAACATACTTCTCAAATATACCACTTTATTCATTTCTTCTAATTTCTTACTATTTACACTCAATGAAAGCTTTTAAAACCTTTTTTTATTGCAAATGCCGTAGTTAAACTTTTTTAAATATTATATACTTGTATTATAGTTTCAACTTACATTAGACTTATATCATCTTGTTGTACTATTGCGCAATGGAAAAAAATTACAAATCTAATAAATACATAATTATCGCTAAATTGTTTTCGATTTCGATCTTATAAAATATTTTTTTTATTAGGAACATTACAAAATTATTTAAGTGCTTGTGTTTAATTCTTTAATTAAACACTGCAGTATACGAACACACGTTTGTGTTTAAGCTCGTATGTTTATTTATTTGTGTTTGAATGTTGTATAAACATGATGTTCAACGGCCTCCTCATGTATGGAGATTCAGATACCAGTGACTTCGGTAAGGTAAGTCATATTTTTTATATATTTTTTACATAATATCATGATCTGTGGCGTGGGAAAAATTCTAAAAATATATAGAACAAATATTATTGTAGTAAAAATAATATAGTTTTGTTGTATCTAATGAAGATGTTATGGCACAGTGGCACAGAGTGTGACTGTAAACGCTACGTTTTTGGGTTCGAATCCCAATTGAGGAAATTAATTATTTAGTATTATCATTTTCTCGTATTGGTAACAAGACAAAAACGCTGCATTGAGCTCCCGCAATGTCTCAAAAATTTGGCATTAAGTGAGTCTCAATATTAGGTTCCCTCTGCCAAAAAAGTAAAGCTAATAAATATATATCACGTTTTTGCACTTTGGCTAGCTAAGCTAAATAAAAATCTCAGTATAGTCAGACCCAGAGTAAGGTCCCACTAGCTTGGAATGCACTTACTGAGGTGATGCAAAGTTTAAGAGATGTTTGTTACCTAAATTTTAACATAAAAGAAAACTAATGAAAATACTCATTTTTTTCTGAAATTTCATCTCAAGCCGGAAACCTTCGAGGAAATCGTAAATTCTCTACGTTAGCTATTCGGGACGTGGCGGCGTTAACGACGTTTCCGCGAGTTCTTTTGGTTTTTTGCTACAAATATTATATTTTTGTGGCGCCATGTTTCGAAACATTCTGTATTTTCGACTGTATTTTTTCGTTTGTTACTTCAGAACTTTTGACGATTTTTATTTGAAAGCTGGTGATTCCTGCGTGAGCCCATTTTGGTGTCTATGAGAAAATCACATAAGTCTCAAATTTGCATTAAGTACGTGCGCAACAAATAACTCAGTATCACGCCAACTGATTTCGTTGATTCTTTTTTTTTATTGGAAAGTATACACTTCAAGGATAGTTTGATGAAAGTTTGGTTGGATTCTGATTAGGGAATTCGGTTGAAATCGGTTTTTATTTGCTAAAATTTATTATAGTTAAAAAAAATACTGGTGTACACTCAATGTAGACATAGTGTGTGCAGTTTTTAAAATAAAAAAATTAGGTAGGTATCATTATATTGATGAGAACATAATTATTGTCAATAAAAGATAAATGTTGATATCTTCGGTTTTTAAAATGCGCCGGGGCAAGAGCTTACGACTGGAAACGCGACGGTTGCTGCGGCTTTTCTCCACTCAGGAGAATGAAATATTTAATACTAGCGACCCGATCTCGGCTTTACCCGCTTCAACTACACTATTATTTATTTACTAATCTGAATTACTTTCGTATTCTATTAAAAAATTGTAACAACTTCGTCGAATTCTAGTAATATTTGTTTAGCTCAAGCTATATCTTGCACATAGCATGGTAGGCAGAGGGAACCTCGAAACTTAGTTTTAAGTCACTCGGTTCCCAATTTCAAGTTTAAAATTACTTTTGAGAACCGAAGGTGTATTAAAATGCAGACTTCAAAAGGACGACCGGACGTTGACAGACGAGACGGCAGCAAATTTGTTCACCCGTTACCAGTGGAGTTAAAAGTAGATATAAAACCAAAATGTAATTTAAAATATACGAACAAATGCAAATGAAGTGAATAAAGTTGGTATGTGTTTGTCCCTGGCCTAATTTTGTCAGTTAGGGAAATATCTTGGTGCAATTGGTTTGGTTGAGATTTACTTTTAAATTACTTATAGGAGTTGGATTTTTAAAATGTAAAATATACTATATTGAATGTTTTCATTCAGTTATACAGTATGGAATTTTGATTTATTGAAAATTGTATTTTAATAGCGAAAAGCGATAACAGAAGGGCGGGCTAGCTTTTCGACAATACCAACAAATCAACACATTATAAATTAATAAAATATTAAAAATAAATTATTGAAATACATTATTATTTCATAATATTTATTGGTATTGCCGTTCAATCTCTACAATTTTTTATTTAAAAAAAAGTAAAAATATTTAAGATATAGTTTCTGGATAATAAATGGATTAGGTAATTTTACTAAAATGTCACTTTAGAAGTTTTCAAATTTAATATATTTTACAGGATAGCATAGGAGCTGTGAGCATTGACAGTGCGGCTAGCGAGGGGACCCGCATTCAACTCCTCGAGAACAAACTTCACGCTACTATTGAAATTGTAAGTGATTTTTTTTATCTTTGAACAGGGAAGATCATTTTTCCATGTGGTGGCGGTTACGTACATTAATTATTTCATTAGAGTTTTTCCACCATTGGAATTAGTATATTCTCAAATCAAAAATCATACATTTTAGAGACAGATGAATACTAAAAGAAATCTTAAAAGAAATAATAATAAAACCAACGCAAATAACAGTTTAGTTTTTTTTTCAATACAATGTTTACTTGAAAAGCTGAATGAACACAGAATGTTTAAACTGATCATAGAAACTAATATTACCTAGAGTGGAATCAAACCCACAACCACTACGTATATTGAAACGCTTACTAATTACTGCGTTACAGTAACGTTTTTGTTTGTTGATATCTATATATAAACCGATGGCTACCTCTTAACGATGCTTCTGGGATCAAAAGGATTGCTTAATTCGGTTTATTTTTGCTTCACTAATGACTGCCTAATATTCAGGGGGCATTGCCTGGTTAAGTTCCTTAGTTATGACGGATTTACGTAGCCGGTCGGGTAAATATTTGTCTGCACAGCAGAATTCTACGTATATACGAGAATATATATTTATAGCGGTTTTTGTGATTTACGCTATTTTAATAATATTTTATATTTTTAATTATGAAGTGAAATTAAATTTCCAAAATTTTGTGGAATAATTGTCCAAATTTATTTACACTTAAGAAGATATACAA
>DWQW01010144.1:0-12387 GCA_018249695.1 Heliconius erato demophoon | reverse complement strand
CAAAAATAACATATTCATATATATTAAGAAGTAACTAACGTGAGAACTTATTACGTAAGTTAGAAATTACTTATTGAAGCTAGTTGCTGTTTTATAACAGCGTGTAATATATGTATAATTGAGTGTGTATATTTAATTATAATCTTTTGGTAGCTTTTATAAGATCTGTTATCAAACATTATATAGACTCTAAGCGCGACAGTTGCGGGTTCGATTCCTACTTGGAGGAAAGAATTATGTTTGTTTCCTCGCCCTGATAACAATACAAAGCACGGCGTTGAATTCCGCCACGAGACATAAAAGTCGTAAATTTTGTGTGCAAGATACTGTACGAAGCTAAAATAATATATAGCCATTCAAATTTTGTGGCGCAACGGCACTAGCGAGTGACTGTAACGCGACGGTTGTGGGTTCGATTCACACTCGGGGGATCAATTATTATTTATTAATATTTTCACTACTGCGCTCTGGTATCAAGGCAAAAAACGCGGCATTTAGTTCCACCACCCAACACGCAATCGCTCGAAAATACGGCGAAAAATGGGCAACGAGGTGTCTCAATACTAGGTTCCCTCTGCTCTTGTGTCGCAGCGTCTAACTCTAAAATTGATAGATGTAGTTCTATTCCCTTTTTAAATTATTTTTATTTCTTTCCTCTGGTGATTATGTTCGGCGTTAAGTTACCCCCTCAACAGGTATTCAAGTCGCGAACTGAATGTTTTAAGATTAGAGTCTGTAAAGCATAAAGCTGACGCAAGCATGACGAGTTCTGAGTAAAATTAATATAATTACGAGTACATATTATGCCTAAGCTTCAGAAAAAAATTAATAACCACAGCCATAAAAAATATAAGAAAACATGATTTCCTCTTCCTCAATAAGCAGATTATATCGCGTACATCCTGTGAGTAAGTGTATGTACTCGTAACTATTTCATAATGTATAATCATTTTAGTCTTTAGTCCTCTTTTGAATTTGTCTTTTTTTATTATGATTTTAATTGTTTTAATAAAAACTGAACAAGTGCGAGTTGGGCTCACCCACCGAGGGTTCCGTGTAAAAATTGGCGGTCTCGAGCTTTAAAATTCAAGCCTAGCTTAGCCAGAGCCCTTTCATCTGATACCTCACTTGAACTGCTAACTTTTAAGGCTATTATTTTTTTAGGATTTAACCACAAATGTATGGATTTTTTCTGAACTAGTACTACTTGTAGATGCTAGCTGCCAATTTTCTTAATTCTAGTTCAACCGGAAGTACCCTATGAATTTTGAGACCCTACATAGTGTCGAAATATGCGTTTTTGTGATATAAACGGCCAATCACTCGATATCTCCAAGCGATCCTGACATAAAGACTCTTGACAGACAGAGAGGCGGACGGACAACAAACAGTTTATATTTTCATTGCTTCGCGGCGTTGAGTTCCGTCACTCATCATGCAATGTCTTCAGAATTCGGCAGAAAGTGGGGAGCGGATAGTGTTAGCATCAGGTTCCCTCTGCCTACCATGTTGTGTATGGGATAAAGCGTAATATCAGCTTATGATTTGATTTTATAATTTAATAGTTGCTGTGTGTACCAGAACGGGTAAAAATAATAGAAAAATTTCATTTCTCCGAGGGGATTTAAATTCACTATTAGTAGGAATCTGTCTCACTGAACCACACCAGCCTTGACGGCTTTAATTTAATAGTTTTATTTAGCCCTACAGTATAATTTACTGTATTATACGTATTTACTTAATTACCTTTGCTAAGTTATTCGTGTAAAAAATTGCGCCGAACATAAAAGGAAGCTGTAATTATCAATTTATAATTTCTTACCTCGTATCACTTAAGTCCAATGTCGGGTCACTCCTCTTTATCTGTCCAACGCAGGCAAGAACAGCTTTGTCACTCTCCACTCTAGCTGACAGCGACGACATTAGTGTCGGCAACTGCCTTAGAGCTGGTTTATCGATGATTGTAAGTAAGGACTTGTTATCGATAAGTCTCCGCTCTACGTCAGCGTGAGAGAGAGCTAGCAGACGCTGGTGGGACGAGGACGCTGGGTCTTGGTTCACTGTCACCGATGACTGGGGAAAGATAAAAATATGGACGTCATATATAAAATTATAAACATTCTACCCATCCTTCTTATTTATATGAATAATCACGCTATATGATGTGAATGGCAGGATAGACAGTAGCGACGTATCTTAACGCCGTGCTTTGTTGCACCTCGTCGTTGTGCTTGTAAAGAAAATACTATTACACGATTAGATTACATAATTACACACTATTAATTTGAAATAAATAAACGTAACGCTTGGAGGAAATGTTTGTTTTTTAGAATGGAGTGTTAAACGCTACAGTCTCTCCATATCTCTTCACTTCGTCCACTATCTTTAACACGAATGGTCTTGATTCTCAGAGCCCAACAACCAAGTTCTCCCTCTGCCTTACCACTGACTCTTTTATAATAAATGTTTGCAATTAAAATTATTTCATTAGTTAAATAATAATGGCGTTATATTACTAGCCTTGAATATGAGTTCGTAAATTAAAAACAGAATGTTTTATCACTGATTTGTTTCTACCATCCTTAATATGATATTTTTTAGCTTCACACTGTATTTTGCATTAAGCTTAAGATACTGAGCGACACTCATCGTGCCGCTAGTAAAAATAAAGATAAATAAGCCTACCAGCTCCTCCAGCTTGTGCAAGGCTTGCTTGTACACCTCAACGTGTCGCTGCAGCTCGTTCTTCAACGCCACGTGGAGTGATATTAAAGAGCCTGAAGCATCCGCTGTTAGTCCATGGGTTCCTAGACCTGGTGATGGAGGAATTAGATTTTTAGTTAATTAGTTTCCGTGACGTAAACTTTTAATATCACTATGCCATAGGTATGTACCTACTTTACAAAAACGTTTAATGTTATGTAATGCCGCGCCGTAATTAACAGCACATAGCAGTTCTGGTTTCGAATACCGCTACTAAAAATACAAGTTACCGTCCTATATGCGTGGTAAACGAAGTGCCTTAACACTAGGTTCCCTCTGCATACCCATCTCTATACGGAATTCACTGTGAACCTAATTCTAAGTTAAAAAATCCATTTATGTCCAATCAATCATTGACAAGAACTAACCCATTGCGTTGTTCTGTGGTTTTTACGAAATACCATAACTAAAGTAAAGATTGCTATCAAAGGATATCAGGCTATTATAACTTATCTCAACTTTTGTTTATTTTCCGCAGGAAATTATACATTAGCTGTACTTCCACATTCGCATCGGCCATACTTAAGCATCATGGACGTATTTTTTCGACCTTCTACTCTATATCTATATTAGTGGCTGCCCGCAACTTTATTTTTGTAAACCCTTAAACATAAAGCCCCGTTTTGCCCACTCTTATACGAATTTATGAAATCATCTCTTGGTGCTCCCTTCTACTCCCCAAGGAACCGACGTGCCAAATTTGAAGTGACTAAGTTCAATAATTTCTTGTATGCATTGTCTGTCAACCGCTCAGTAACGAAAGAGTTGTTTAAATTACATAGATAAAACTTTTTTTTAGCTTCACGTACTCTATTGGTATTCTGCACATAGCAGGATACGCAGAGAGAACCTGGGAACCTAGTGTTAAGACAGTCCGCCAATTATGAAACATTGCATGTTGATCAAAACCATAATTTGAAACTGAAAATCTCGTCATACTTTAAAAAGTTATTGTATCGCGAACTCAGAATAAGAAGAAATAACAAAAAAAAATGTTTACGCTTTAAGTATTTCTATGATAAATCATAATTTGGTTGAGACCAACGTGGCGCAGTAGAATGGCGTTTGACTGCAAGCGCGGTGGTTGCGGGTTCGATTTTCGTAAGTGATAATTAATTATTCTCACTATGTATCTATTTATGTCTTCAATTTAGACCGAAAGCGGGGGTGACTCAACTCTAGGTCGTCTCTGCTTCAAATAGGATACAATGTGTAAATAATAATAATTAATATAGTAATTGTATGTGTATGTAAAGGAATATTCAATACGACACACTATTTTTAATTTTTTAAGACGAAATTTCAGAACGACCTTGGTCGTCGTAAAATTTCAAACTTATAAGTTGATTGTAAAATATTTTTTTACTTGCTGTATAAACATTTTATGTTTATGTTTATTTTATATATAACGTTTTTAGTAAGCATTATAGTTGTTAACAAATGTATTGACGAAATTTACAGTTTTATAATTCACTTTAAACGTAAAAACGTGCATTTTATTAATCACTTTTTTATATACCTATATATAATATACTTGCAAAACAATATATATATATACCTACATTAAATCTGTAATTTTATTATGAATCGCCTCGAAATAAAACCAATCGCTATGACACTCCGTCCACTTTTCGCCTATTTTTAAGTTATGCGATGAGTAGCGGAACTCAACGCCGCGCTACCAGAGCGAAGAAATGAAAATATTAATTATTATTTCAATCCTACGAAATTACATATTCCTACACTAACATTCATTATTACTTTCCATCTATTGGTAGGCATTGTGGTCGTCGTGATTTGACAAGAGAAATTAAAACAATTCACTCCCTCAATTGACAATTTCGTCTTACCTGGCGAGACAAAGAGCGGCGTTGAGTTCTACCTTAACCGAATATCCCGAATTTGTGTGGAAATCGAAAAGCAAAGGATTTAAAATGCTTATATTTGGACACATCTCAATTACGCCACAACGACTCACGACTTTAAGCAACTTCATTTATTGTCTTACGATGTGTAATATGATCATCTTTAATTATTAATTTCATTTTATTATGACAATAACCATCTCGTAGCATTTTTATTTTTTATTTAGATGCTCAATGACAATTTCGACATATTATATTATTACCCGTATACCGTTTCGTACACAATGTGATGCAAAGGCCTAATTATTTGAACACTGCAGCTCCAAGGTCCACGCTCTATACATATTGACCAATTGTACAGTATCGCTTGAAATATTTTAAAAACGCTAATTGCAATTCCTAGGAACAACCCACGCGAGCCATCTTGTTGTGTCTATCAGTATGTTGAAATAACACCTACATATGTTGTTTTATGTTTTAAAAGACAGTTATTTTTTATGTATGTTGAATTATATTTTTGAAAGCAATTTTTATTGATAGTAACTATCTATCTATATATTTTCATATAAATTGATTATCTATAGTCTATAATCTATATCTATAGTAATATTATAAAGCTGTGGAATTTGTTTGGTTGCAAGCGCTAATTAAAGGAACTTCCTCATGGTTTGAATTGAAGAATTCTTGTTGTGTTCTTGTTGTGTAATAGTTCATTTATCGAAGAAGAATATATCTTATCGCGCGGTCGAAGTTGCAAGTAAAAGCTAGTCTAATATAAGCCGCACCCCGAGACGTCATTTAGCGTGATATCAATGTTCTAACGGATAGAAAATAAACAAAGACGCATTGGAATTTAAAAATAAAAGAAAAACTTAATAGTATTTAAAACTTTAGTCCTTAAAACTTAATATAATGCTTATACATAGTAGTGTATATATTTATATAGAATTTTAGTATGTTTATGGTACAAATAAAATTATTAATTCTAAAATAAGAATAAATAAGAAAAAAGGCAGAAATAAGGGAATAATAAAAATATTGCTTTTAATATTTTAAATATTATTTTAAAAAATTAAAACCTATTCAAAATAACAAGCCTTACCTTGAACAGCACCATCAAGCTGCCTCCGTCTATTATCAACAGTATCTCTAGCATCAGGACTGTAATGGACCAGGGCATTAGCCAGCCGAGCTGTCCTGGCCCTCAGACCTGATCCCTGGTCTCCACCCAGAAGACCGACGAGTCTCCACGCCACTGTCTCGCATTGTAACTCAGGACGGGGCGTTATTTCTAATGATATTAGCCTGTGAAAAATATGCTATTGTTAATATTTATATATGTATAACTTTCTTTATGTTATGTAATACTGAGACCATCGTAGTGCGGTGGAGCAGCGTCTTACTATGAACATCATGATTGTGGGTTCGATGCCCATGAGGAAAACTGAATATTTTTTCTTAGTTTCATGCACATTGGAGGGTCAGCACGAGAATTTATTGATAAGACATTCCGTACTCATTAAAATAAAATATATTTTTTAATTATTGGTTCAGAATTAACAATGTACAAATAAAAACATACTGTGACTTATAATATATTTAATAAAACAAATAATAATATATTTTTACAAAACAATATTTGCTTTAACTTCATTTATCTCTTTAATTGGTTGTTGTAAGCTATAGAGGGAATGGTGGTCATTAATTAAAGTTTCCGCTCATTATAAAACATAAGCAAGTCCAACACGATGTCTAACTAGATTGAGCAAATAAAAAAATTATAATAAAGACATTCCTCAACGTGGGAATCGAACCTATTACTCATATACGTGCTACATTAATGTCTAGTTAAAGAAAACAAAACCGATCAACACCGAGTCGAATTTGCCTATATTTTTTTGTTACCCACATTTCATGTAGAATAAACAATTATATCTCTATCGATCTCTAGCCCCATATACGAGTATAAAGTTCTTAATACATACTGCAAAAACAATGTATGAAAAGAATGTTTCAATTCTTCTGCGCTATGACAATAGAGAAGTTTCATAATAATATAGTTGAATGAGTGTGAGAGTTGTTGTGGGAGGCCAGTTTGAATTAATGGTAATTATAACTGTGCCGTAGTTTCGACATCTCACCATCACCAATTGTGATTCGAACCTACATCCACTGCTGAATGCCGTATATAGATTCGGGGATCTGTTCTAATAAAATACTAGTTTATACCTTACTTTTATCACAACTTTATCAGTAAAGTATATTCCAACTGACCGCAAAGATTTTAGATGAGATTAATTTTGTGTACCTTGCCTTGAGGTCGTCGGGGTGCAGAGACATTCTAGTTTACAAAGCACGGCGTTGAGCTACGCTACTCCTACGCAATGTCTCAAAAAATAAAAAGTAGAAAGATTGGGGAACGGAGTGTTTTAACTAGGTGTAGTGTTGATGGAGATGAATAAAAAAGTCTACTCACGGTTTACACTGAGGATATTCAACACCACTTTAGAGTACATATAGTTTGAACACAAATAGTAAATCACGACACAGTTTATACAAAAGTCAACCACACACATATATATAAAACAGAACACGATAAATACTGATTTGGAAGAAAATAATAAAGAAAACAATGGAGCGTATATAAAGCGCATCGAGTGGCAAGCATCGACTGTTATATATAAAATATGGCGTCCACAAGAGGGTAGGCGTAAATGTTAGAACACCTTAACGGCTCGGTTGACGGCAGCGGGCGCTTTCATAAAAAATAAACTAAATACTTACTATAGAATTCATCAAGTAAATTAAATGTATGTTTGTATATAAGTGATAAATACACATATTAAATATATAAATAACACATATTAAATAAACTATAAATGTAAATAATAGTTTCCTACATATGTTCCCTCTGCCTACTCTGACTTGCAGAAAAAAGCGTGATGCTGCTTCCTTGTATACCTTCAAAATTTATATTTTGTGTATTTTTCATTAAATATCTGTTAATTATTACTGTTAAACTCGAATTATCAAAATCTTTTAAAATTCTAGTTATCACAGCAAGTGTGATGAAAGGAAGGCTTAGCTTTTCGGTAAAATGAGACTGGAAATACATTAATGTATAGGTACTATCTATACATTTAGTACACTATAAAACTGAAGAGTTAGTGGTCGAACGCGCTAATCCCAGGAAGACTTCCCTTCTCTTCTTCTTCACCCTCTTTCCGACGAATTCTGAAGGTATTGCCTGTTAAGTGGCGATACTCCGCGCCGCAGTTGCTTCGTCTCCGGAGCAAAAAAATGAAAATATTATTCATATCCTCGAATGGGACTCATTTACAGTCACATTGTTGTGCCCCTGCGCCACCGCTAGAAGTACTTGTCGGAAATAGAAAATATTTTTTATAAAGGGAGAATACTTATAAGATAAGCACATTTTGTTATTCATTACTTGCCATTTTTTACGATTTCAAGAAAAATATAATATCTATAATTTAATTATTATTGAATAATTAATTATGATACAAACAGACCCAAAACATATCTATAATTTATATGTTCTCAATGTAAGTTGGTCATTCTGCCCAAATACTTTCCGATGGAAACAAGTTCTGGCAGACAGCCCGGTACCGGTGCCTGTCCGTGGTCACTTTCACCGGGCGAGCCCTTGAGATCCACTCATTAGCCATTACTCATGTTCATATTTATCTTATCGAGTATTAAGTAATGATTTTAGTGACGTGAGATCAAATGCAAGGGCAAAAGATGTGGTGCTAAAGATTTTGGTCAATTTCTGATAAACTTTATTATTCTTTTAGCTCTCCGTCATATAGCAAAGTAGGCACTGGGATCCTGGAAACGTAGTATTAAGGCACTCCATTCCATATTTTCCGTCGATTTCTCAAGGTACTGCGTGTTGAGAGGCGGAACTCAACGCCGCGCATTGTCATGCTACCACAGCGAGAATATGAAAATAAATCATCGATCGTCCAATGATGTCACGGTAAAGTGACCTACAATATTTTTAAGCGAAGATAGATGACTGAGTTTATGTAATGTTATGTTATACAATATTGCATCGCGTGTTCGTGGTGAGATCAAGAGATCAAAGATCAGCTGTACCTGTCAGCATCTTGTAACCGCGAAAGAAAATTTGATTTTGATGAACAATTTAATTAATTGTATGAACAATTTTATAAATAGTGTTATTTTATTTTATCGTGAAAATTATTAATATATCTTTTCCCTTGTATAGTGTATGCAGTGAAATGTAACACAAGGGGATAGCAGAGGGTGTTCCCTCACAGTGTCAAAGCAATCCATTCCCCACATCCTATTTTTCGATGCATTGCGTGTTAAGTGATGGACCTCCTTGGTCTTATTACCTCACCAGAAACCAAAATAATAAATTTCGCCGACCGCAATGCAACCCGTATACGGTTAGAAACAGTTGGACTGCGCCGATAAAGATATGATGTTAAATATTTTATAATTTAAATAAATAAATGTATGTAAGCGGGGAACGGAATGTCTTAACACTCGGTTCCCTGATTCCCTCTCCCCAGCCTGCTAAATGTGAAATACAGCGTGAACCTTAAAAGAATACACTTTTGTATTTTTTAAGATCTTACCTTCCGGTAAAGCTAGTCCAAATGACACATTACTCCGTTTTATACTTTAAACTTCATTTATTTATAATTTTGATCAATTTCAGACGTATATTGTAAAGTTATATAAATATAATTTTGTCGAACGAAGAACCAGGTGAATAACTAGTTCTTGAATATAACGACAGTGCAATGACTCACGAATTTAAAGTAACTTTCGATAACAGGTTGTAAAGTAATTATCCTCACTTTTTATATCCGAAAAAGTGATCCTTTCACGCTGTTATTACGTCGTATATTATTTTTATTATATCAATATTTATAAATTATTTTCTTATTTTAGATCTTAGTTAATTATGATTATTTAAACTGTTACTTTTCCCTGAATCCTAAATGTAGCAGGGCATTCAGAGGAATCGTAGTGTTACAACACTCCATTAGGTGGTTTAAGCATCACTGTATCAAAGCGAGAAAATAAAAATAATTAATTCCACCAAGTGAAATCGTACTCACAACCGTCCCGTTTTCACTCGCTTGCTGTGCCACTGCGCCACGGAGGCCTCAATTATCATACTTAATTACAATATTTTATGTTAATATATGCATATAACATTATAATGAAGAAGCTCTGCATGTCTTGAGGTCAATTCTGACTAATTTTATTTATTTAACCAACATAAATTCCCATTTTTTCCATTTTGATAGCAATTTAATCTAGAGATTGAACTTAATCTTTAGAAATCCTTCTAGAGATGAAGTGAATGTGGAGAAAAACTTACATTTTATACAATGTAAGTTGTGTGTGTGTAAGTGTTGTGTAGTTTCGTCTCTGCATGGTCTGTCAGTCAATGGAAGGGTAGAAGTAGAAAGTATACCACAAAGACAGTGATTAAATAATAATTTCTTTGATTTTGACATCTCATATAGTCAAAGTCAAAGTCAAATAATTTTTTTAAAGTGTTATTCCACACTTAGGAACGAAAATTACTAATTAAGAAACCGTATTAAAATTTGAACGTAGCGGAATTTGGAAAAAATTTTTGGTTTTCTTAATAAGTATTTTTTTTCCAAGTGTAGAACTTTAAAACAAGTTAAAAATATTTAAAAAATATTATTCTCTCTTGCCAAACAATAATTCTGAGTAAATCTTTGGGTATCGAAAGTTTGTAAATATCTTCCTACAGAGATGCTAACAACATAAATAAGTAATAAGTATAAGAATTTCGACGTAGCTCGATGAGAACGTATGGCTTAGTTGGTCAGAGCGCTTAGACGGTTTCCAAAGAGGCACGGGTTCATATTCCCGTTTTTATACGTTTTCTTAATATGTATATCTCATTATTAATTAATAAAAACCACATTAAAATCTGTTCAGTACTTTGAAAGACCTTAACGTACACAGGTGGAATGCGACTTTGTTTTATAATATGTAATTAATAAAATTCAGGTCATTCTAGTTTTCTTAAATATTATTTCCAAATTAATAATGACCAAAAAGAAGCAAAGTCACATTACATACAAATTATGATTATTGATTTATGGTCATATATTTCATAAATCGAGAAAGTCGCGGCGACCGGTCGGGGGCACTTTCGACATCCTATCAATGATACTAGCATTGTAAGACAATTCATTTAAAATCAACTATATTTCATTTGGATTAGAGTTTGGTTTCCTTAAATTATCTTTTATACTTATACTTTAATAAGGTTTATTATTGCATATGCTTCTATGTGCTCTCAGGTGAATGTAATTTGATTCTTTTTAGGTTTCCTAGATTAACTTCCTAGTTAACTAATATAAATCATATACATTGTTACTTTTTGAGGTCTATTTGACCTACTTTATTAGTGAGTGTGTTGTGGTTGACTAAAGAGTGACATGCAATGTAGTGTTCTATCAAAGACCCAAAGAAAGATTTACCCAAAATCATGCAGCTGAGAGTAAAAGAAATGTTTTTTTGTTCACTAGACAATTCGTTTATTTATTTTGCAAAGATAAGAATAGAATAAATACAATAGACCCAAGTCACTCTCGACTTTCCGTTGTTTTAGAAACACCGTGTACTTGCGCGCCGGTACCCAAACTCTTTGTTCACTTTGATAACTCAAACTGGATAATTAAAATATATTTATTTATTTTTCACTTTTTTGGAGCTTCCAATTTTTTCCCGCTTACACGAACGCCTCTGCCTACCCTACGGTAGACAGAGGCGTTCGTGCTAAGAGCCTAAGACACTCCATTCCCCACGCACCGCAAAGTTACAAGACATTGCGTGTTGAATGGCGGAACTCAATGCAGCTATTTGTCTTGCTACGGATGCGAATAAACAAATAATATTGATGGGACCCACAATCGCCTTTACAGTCAGACGCTATGCCGCTGCGCCGTTTCATTCTCGTTCACTTACAAGTTCCCTCGGTACCTACCATTTATATGATTACGTTTCTTATTTTTATCTTGATATAAAAATCTCTTCGATTAACATTTAAAACTTCGATATAGTAGAATCAATAACAATAAAGCAAAATTCAATAGAATATCAATGAAAAAGTTAACTGTACGCTACTATATGCTCTCATTACCATCTCGTATAAAGCAACGAGGTAAGTAAGAACGTGTGAAGGCGGCTCCAACAGCAAAAACATAATTTATCACGACAGTGAAAATCCAGTTAGAACTTACGAGGTTAATGACGGCAAAGTGGCCTGCGAGGAACACTGTCTTACACCTTCATTTCATGCTTGTCCCTCTAAATTACTTATAAATCTGATTACGATCCGATTACGATGGAAAAACGCTATGTTGGTGTACTTAATGTGTACACTTTGTTAGTTATGGTCTTGATTCTCATTTATTTCGTCTATAGGCTCGTACTTTGAAAGGAAAAATCGGGTTGTTAGTCTGTCAGTCTGGCAAGAGTGATTATTTCGAGATCACGTGGAGGAAATTTATATTAAACTAGAGAGCGCGCGCGGCTTCGCCCGCTTATTAGGAGTGAATTTTAAAAAAAACCACGAACACATGTTCAATAAAATATTTTTAACAGTCTGAATTTAAATTTTTATAAAAATCGGTGGCAATTTAAAGATTTTTCCATATAAACTTTCAACCCCTTATTTGAACCCTTAGGAGGTGAATTCTTAAAAACC
>DWQW01010143.1:0-12389 GCA_018249695.1 Heliconius erato demophoon | reverse complement strand
ACGACCTTTTCGGATTTATTGAAAAGTTCGCACACGTACGCTCGATGGCTCGACGCGAATAGAGATATGGAAAGGAAAATATTTTCTCTTTGAACGAGGCATTTTATGATTCCTGTAATTCTCTTTAGATATGAACATTATAATATGATCAAAATATGTTATTTTGTGTACGGTGAATCGACTCGTTTCTTAGAATATTGACCCTTGATATTTAGCAAATGTTATTAATAAGGCTTTCATGTTATAATATATATATTTTTTTAACTTCACACTGTATTCAGAGCAGCAGAGCATATAGCAGAGAAGGCACAGGGAATCTGCGAACCTAATGGTAAAATATTACGTTAACATTTAAGCACTTTCCGTCTTCATTTTCCGATGAATTGTGAAACATTGCGACTTGAGTGGCGGAACTCAACGCTGCGTTTTTTCCTTATTACCAGAGCAAAAATATGGAAATATGAATGAATAATAATTCATTTTTCCGAGTAGGAATCACTTTCACATCCGTCACGTTCACAGTCACACGCTTGTGCCACTGCACCACGACGGCCTCACATTAATTCTATTTAGAAATTGAATTTGTTTTTATATACAATTTAAATTTATATATACACACTCTGTGATCGACGGTTGCCCTGCTATTAGGGATGCTAACGAGATATTAAGTTCGCTTCGTTAGTCACTACAAGAGACATTCCTAGTTTAATGGTAATTATTCTCATGAATTGTAGATTATATATAACACACAGATGGATAAATAAAGACATAATTTTTTGAAACTAACAAAGAAAAGATAACTATTTTGAATATAAAAATTATTTCAAGATATCAAAATATATACATTACAACATATTACAGTTTGATAATTATAATCTTCACAGCTGATAAAATAACAATTTATAAATTTATACAAAAAAAATTCTATTGCGGCGTTGAGTTCCGCCACTAAACACGAAATGCCTCGAGAGTTCGGTAAAAACAGAGAACAGACTGCCTTAACACTAGCCTACACTGCTATATACGAGATAAAACGTAAAGCTTCTTTCAGCCCAATTTTCGAAACAATGCGCGTTGAGTGGCGGAATTCAACGCTACGCCTTGTCATGTTACCAAAGCGACAAAATTAAAATAATAAATTCCCTGAGTGGAAACGAACCCGCAACCTTCACGTATGCAGTCAGATATATCTATTATTGATTTTGATGCTTATTTAGGGTTTACTTAAATATTTGAAGGTATACAATTCTCCAATCAACCAAATATAAAATAGCTATCTCTCTGGATTCAAGTGAAACCACTACTTACTCCACATACTTATGGAATTTAAAATAATGCAAATCTGAATTTTGCTACAAGAGAAAACTAAGGGGAATTAAGCACCGACACCCGCCAAATGGAGCCACTTGCTAGGTGTAACTCATCTATATCTATCTATCTGTACTTATAATAAAACTGTAAACATCGCTGTCTATTCATGTAAAGGCAAATGAAATCTATTATTGGGGGGATTTATTGATGTTGTAGAACACTAAGCAATGATTTTTATTTGTTTGTCTGTTTGTCTGTGCGTTTGGTCACGCTAATCTCAGAAATGGCTTAATCGTATTGAATGCAATTTTCACTATTGTGTTTTTTAATTTTTTTTAAACTTTTTATGTATTGTTTGTTTTATTTAAATCGATTTATAAATAAAAAAGTTATATGAATATATAGAATTGCATTCGACATTATTAGATAGATGAAACTTTGGCTATCAATGTGTTGATATTGTTTTTAAAGTGGTAATTTTATTAGATCACGAAAGTAGTTCAGATGAGAAAATTTATTATTGTGTAGTATAAGCAGGCGAAGCCGATCGACGCTAGTGATGACTAAAAAGCCTGTAAGAGGTCACTTGTGTGAGAGGATCCCCTTTACACTGTTCATCACAGCAGGGTAGGCAGAGGTAACCTAGTGTTATGACACTCTCCGCCGAGTTCTGGACGCATTGCGTGTTGAGTGGCGGAACTCGACGCCGTGTTTTGCCTCGGCACCAGCACGATAAATGAAAATATAAATAAATATTTCATTTCCTGGAGTCGGGATCGAACCCACAACCAGTTTTACAGTCACATTTTGTGCCCCTGAGCCACGACTGGCCTCTATTATTATGTTAACTTGCTATATTTACCGATAATAATATGCTGTGTTATCTGTAATATGCCTGTATGCTATGGCAACATTGTTCTTTAATAGGCAACCATGTTTGTAAATAAATCTATAATAGGCGTTACTTATTTCCTTTGAGATTTCCGCCGCCGTAAGAAGCGGCGAGGCCAGTCCTATCTTATGGCACGTGCGCACCTCGACGCGGGCCCAACGGTCGAAATCCCCCCTGATTAGCGTACACAGGGTATTCCCCTACGATTGCCAACACTTCACAAGCATCCATCAAGCTTGTAATTTTTCTTCATATATTAATTAATATTAATAATTTGCTATATTGGGCTGGAGTGGGGAAGACGAGGGTCAATTACTGAAACCCACTCCAGGCACTGCTCCGAATTCAACAGTATTAGTAATTTTTATAGTAAAAAATACATTTATACGAACTGCTGTTTTCTTCACAACATTTAATACAGAAGACAACACGGTAGGCAGAGGGAACCTAATGCTAAAATATTCTGTTCCTTACTTACCGCTGATTGCGTGTTAAGCGGCAGAACTCAACGCCGCGCTTTACCTTGTTACCAGAGCGAGAAATAAAAATATTAATGGATAATAATTCATTTCACCGAGTGCGAATCGAACCCACAACCGTCGAACTTACGCAAACAGATCTCAAATAACAATTATTATCAAAGTTGTTTTATAACGATAGACAAAAACAAAATAAAAACAAAAATAAAATAACAAGATCTGTATTTAGTTGTTTGTATTTGCTCTTTAACAGAATGAAACATAGGACGGAAAACAGTTGGTAGGGGCTTAGTATAAGCCGCTCGCGTAGCGCTCACTTACAGAAAGATTTACCGAATTGCCGCTTTGCTGTGTGCTGTGCATGAAATTAAACTGGAGACTGATGTTTATTTGTTTTTAAATACTTTAGTATATTGCAAATAGTAATTAGTGTAACGTACGTTTAATTGTTATTTGCTTTTCAAATTTAAGTTTGGTCTGGTCTGATCTGGTCTGGTCTGGTCTGGTCTACTCTGGTCTACTCTGGTCTGGTCTGGTCTGGTCTAGTCTGGTATAGTGTGGTCTGGTCTGGTCTGGTCTGGTCTGGTCTGCTCTGGTCTGGTCTGGTCTGGTCTGGTCTGGTCTGGTCTAGTCTGGTATAGTGTGATCTGGTCTGGTCTATTCGATTTACATCTAGTTCGAACATTTATGGTGTGTACGATTATTTTATATGTAATGTTAATATTGATCGATGTTACTAATTGTCATACAATATTGACTGGACACATTAAATGTAAATAAGACAAGTTCCCTCTGGGGCACTGGCACGCTACTGTAAATGCTAAAATAAAAAGTTTAATCTTTCATCTCTTTCTTCGCTCTGAAAACGCGTGCCCTCTAGAATTCGAAGGCATTCCGTGCTAAATTCCAGAACGAGGTACGAAAGAGTCGTACTTAATGGAAACGGATTGTCTATACTGCTATGTGCGAGATACATCTTCAGCTTCACGCTGTATCCCGCACACAGCAGGGTAGGCAGAGGGAACCTAGTGTTAACACTAGGTTCCCTCTGCCTACTCTCCGTTCCCCACTTTCTGCCGAATTCTGGAGGAATTGCGTATTGAGTGGCAGAACTCAACGCCGCGCTTTGCCTCTACACCAGAGCGAAGACATGTAAATATAAATTTAAGTAAATATTTCATCTCCTCGAGTGGGGATCGAACCCACGACCAGTCGGTTTTAGTCACACTTTGTGTCGCTGCGCCACGACTGGCGAAATACAGAGTAAACCTAAAAAAGCTATAAAAACACCAAAACGCTGATAGTGTCTATTGTAACCTAATTTGCATATACCCACTTTACAAGAATATTTACCAAATTGCCAGCCTCACTGTACGTCATGTAGGAAATCGAGTTTAAAATAGCTGTACACTATCGCTGGTCTAATATTCTATAGACCTTACTTGTATAGAGCTTTTGTGGCAGGATATTGGTTCACTGGTCAGTTATTTGGCTACGAATTCTACAACATTTTAGGAATGCTCTCTCTCGACTGCTTTAAATTTCAATTTAAATTGCTTTAAAATTTAATTTGAAGCAGTCGAAAGACTCTAAATTAAATTGAAATATGTAGAAAATGAAATAAATAAATATTTTTTTACTTTTAAATGCCATTTTAGTATTTTTTTTTATATCTCGCTACTTCTATTAATATTGTACTAATGAGAGCGTCTATCATAATTCTAAAAATAAATAAACAAAACTGGCCGTTTATAGGATTTAATTAATAGCATTGTTTAAAAAAAAACAAATCATAATCTTTACAATTTGGGTACCAAAATTCATATTAGGACAAAAATAGAATAAATAAATAAATCAATCACACTGTATCCCGCACATTGCAGGGTAGGCAGAGGGAACCTAGTGTTAAGACACTCCGTTGCCCACTTTCCGCCGAATTCTGGAGGCATTGCGTATTGAGTGGCAGAACTCAACGCCGCGCTTGTCCTAGAAGCTTTACAATACATTTCAATTATTTGTTCGTCCGTAGGTATAAACTATAGCTACATACATACAGAGCTGTGCAGTCTCAAAAGCGGGGATCATGCCGAAAATTTGTACAGTAAATGGAAATACGGGTGAGCGTGAAGCTGAAGTTAGAAGATAAATAAAAAACAATTCTATGTGAACCCTCGGGGCCGGATAATTGAAGTTGGAAAGTTAAAATTAAATGCATGTATCGTGCAGTAATTGTTGTTATAGTTGCAAGTGTATAAGAGGCTTGTCCTTAGTAATGAATGATTGCTTTGTACCTTATTTCTCCTTTTAAATTAAATTTACATTAAAATTAAATCACGCTTCACGCTGTATCCCGCACACAGCAGGGTAGGCAGAGGCAACCTAGTGTTAAGACACTCCGTTCCCGTTATAGTAAATATTTCATCTCTTCGAGTGGGGATCGAACCCACAACCAGTCGGTTTAACAGTCACACTTCGTGCCGCTGCGCAACGGCTGGCCTCAATTTCTCCTTTTCTTAAATATATTGTTCATTCTGTATGCAATTTGTTGTGTAGGCATGTGAATAATTTCAAAACTAACAAAATATGGATATATTAACAAATTCATAATTTTAGATATCTAAATTATTAAAAAAAAAGAGCCAGTCGTGGCGAAGCGGCACGAAGTGTGACTGTAAAATCGACTGGTTGTGGGTTCGATCCCCACTTGAGGAGATGAAATATTTACTTAAATTTATATTTCCATTTCTTCGCTCTGATGTCGAGGTTAAGCGCGACGTTGAGTTCTGCCACTCAACACGCAATGCCTCCAGAATTCGGCAGAAAGTGGGGAACGGAGTGGCTTAACACTACGTTCCCTCTACCTACCCTGCTGTGTGCGGGATGTAGCGTGAAGCTGATTATTATTATTACATTTATTTTGATCATATGCGATATTTAAACTTTCTTTATATTTTACCATAATTATAACATTTTGTAAACCCGTTTAGAAATGTAAAATGTGACAACGGTAATTCGAAATGAAATTTTTTTTATGGAAAAGCAAAAAATAGTTATGTCGAAAAATGGGTTACACGTTCCAGTAAGTACAAACTAAAAATAACTCTGTAACATTTTTTATACATTTGTGCACTACGTATGAAAGAGCAAACGTAAAAGAATCAGTTTTCGAATTAAATTTGTGAAAATATTGTTCAATTTTATAAAAATCTGTCAATTGGGTTAAAAGGACGGGGACAGGTCAGGAAATTCTATTATAGACGATTAAGTACTTTTACATTTTTTCAGGTTTATATTAATCTCTTTATATTCTCTCTTTTGGAATGAAACGTATAACCATTTTAACGAATTAATATCGTAATATGAGTGTATGCACTATACTATGTATTTGGAATTTTATAGCTTATAATTGATTGATAGCAAATATAATGCGTTTTCTAAGAGTCATTCTGAGTTTTCCTGTTACAATACCTAAAGTTTTTTTTATTTCAAATTAAGGTTTAAGACCATCAAAAGAGAAAAGGTATGTATACAATATTCCCTAAGGTAATTTGGACTTGGTGAAGTGATCGTCAATAAATCAACGGTTTCTTTTTTCTTAGCTATTAAGTTCTATGTTTAAATATTTGTAGGTTACATAAAATGAATTGGAAAATTAAAGTTACTAGATATTGAAAAAAAAAGTTTGTTAAGCATTTGCTATGTGCATTTTTAGGGCTCTGTACCTAAATAAAAACAGAACTCTTATAGAGTTACTCTGTCGGCCTTCCGTCTGTCAAGACTATTTTTTCAAGAGCATAAAAACTTCTAGTATTAAGCTAAAATTAATATTAAATATCCAGTTTTATACAGCATAAAAAAATTAACTAATGCTTCGTTTTTGATTCTTGCCAGATTCTACATAAAAATCGCCGCTCAGTCAAGACCTATAAGGTAAAAAATTAGGCAATTGGTTAATTGTAGGTATTATAGGTTTTACAGAAAAAAAGCAACGAACTATAAACAAATTAATACTAAACTCTCGATTGACCCACTTCCCAAATGAGTGTATAAGCAGAAAAGAATGAGTTGAAGCTCAGAGCTCAGAGCAGTCCTTGGAATTTGCGCTTCAACACTTGCCGCCGCTGTCCAATCGTTTCTCTATGTACCCTTTGAATATTTTTTTTTTCATAAAATAAATCAAATTAAATCAGCTTCATGCTGTATCCCGCACACAGCAGGATGGGCAGAGGGAATTTAGTGTTAAGACACTCCATTCCCTACTTTTCGCTGAATTTTGGAGACATTGCGTGTTTATTGGCGGAACTCAACGCCGCGCTTTGCTACGACACCAGTGCGAAGAAATGGAAATATTATTATTATTTTCTCGAGTGGGACGCCGTGACTTCCATCCCTGGCCGAAATGATACAAACTATGCTATTTTTGAAGTACTTTCTATAAATAAATGAACGAGAAATAATTAACTGATGATGATGATGATATCCAGAACGGTATATTTTCTTTACCTATAAACTTTTATCTTATAGCAAATGCAATAAAATTATTTAATCAACAAAATCACAACGATTTAATACAAAACAATTCCGTAATAACAATATTCTCGTATAAAATTAATTTCTCAGCCTCTAAACTGGTTACGCATATGTAGTTTTCAATTACAGACCGTGTTAGGAGAATATCTCGAGTAATCCCTTTGATGGAAAATGTATGTTGTGGTAGTAGAGAACGCTCGTTGCTTTCAAATTAATTTAAATTCAAATCTGGTAAGCAAGCTCAATTATTCATAGGACTTACGAAAAATACCTCACAAAATTAATTAAACGTTTACCGGAAATTATGAAATACTGTAATCTCCATCCCGTTATTAATTATATCGCAAATAATCCTATATTTCGCTGTCTTTCATATTTTATGGAACATTTTTATTGATAATCTGTTTATTTTTGGTTTATTTATTTTGATTAATTTTAAATATTTTAGGTAAAATGAGATTCTTGGATATTTTATGTTGTTATAGGTAGCTTGTGTTTTGTTTAGTTTTGAAAATTGTTGTAAATATTTTTTTTTAACATAAATACGTTTATTAGTGTTTTGAGAATAGTAACTGTTAAAAACTTTCACTTAATAGTTATACAGATAATTTAAATAAAATTTAGCATTTTCTTGAAATTATCTATTTTTTGTGAATATCACGTTGAGTTCCGACACTCAACAATGCAATGCCTCCAGCCCCCTTTGACTAACTTGCTACATTAGAGATATGGTGTGAAGCTGAAAAAAAAAAAGAAAAAGTCGATCCAATTTGCTTACCCGTAAAATGCGTGTGAGCGATGTGCGAACAAAAACAGTACATAGAAAAACTATTTGAATGATATTTTATTTATGTCAATATCAAATTCCAGTAAGTCTCTCAAACTACTTTTGGCACTTTCGTCATTGACGTTAAGAGGTACATTTTATTTGCTTTTTTGTGATGTTCTTTTAGCTTCACGCTGTATCTCGCTTTTAGCAGGCAGAGAGGACCTAGTCCTCTATTATAAAGATCTATTAAGACACTGCGCCCTCCACTTTCCACCCAATTTTTGTGATCCAATTTTTGACACCCAATTTAAGTGTTAAGTCACTGACGCGATTTGCAGAGAAGAGAAGTGAAGAGAGAAGTTTTGTACTGATTATTTTGCCAAAATGTATGTAATATATTAGATACATATACACAAACAAACACACATTTATTATATCAAACTACTTAGAGGCCAAATCACGCCTCGGGTCCGAATATTATCATTCCATTAAGAGTTCTCGGCAGTGGATTGCTTAATGGTAATTATCATTTCGCACGTGATCAAATTTACTATGTGGCGAAATATTTGCCAAATAAATCATTAAGTATAAATTGTTAGTGCTCGCTTACTTAACTGAGACTCTTTTACTTAGATTTAAATAAAAATCTGCTAAGTGCGAGTTGGACTCGCCCTTCGAGTGTTCCTTACTAATTTTAGGATTGTAATCCACCGGGTTATATAACTAATAAAAATGAAAAAAAAATAAGATTGCAGTTATAAGTTCAACAAAGCCGTTTAATTATTTAACATTATCATATTGACGAACATGACCAATATCTAACTTTGTATATGTTAGATGGTTGTTGGTGACAGATAAGTAGACTGTAATTCCCCTGGGACTATGTAAGGGATTTTTATATAGACGCCCGCTATTATAGCGAAAGCGAAAAGAAGTAACTGAATATACCCGATAATATTATCGTATGTTAGAGGCCAGTCGTGGCGCAGGGGCACAAACTGTGACTGTAAATCCGACAGGTTGTGGTTTCGATCCCCACTCGAGGAGATTAAATATTTACTTAAATTTATATTTCCATTTCTTCGCTCTGATGTAGAGGACAAGCGCGGCGTTGAGTTCTGCCACCTAACACGCAATGCCTCCAGAATTCGGCAGAAAGTGAGGAACGGAGTGTCTTAACACTAGGTACCCTCTGCTTATCCTGCAGTGGGCGGGAAGACAGCGTGAAGCTGATTTGTTTTTGATTTTTATATTATCGTTTCTATTCCAATTTATAGTATCTTGATATATTTTCATATTTTGAAATACAAAGATCTGCGTTGGGTTTTGCCAGCAATGTCTCCAAAATGGATCATAGATCTAAAGTATGCAGAACAGGAGAAGACGCTTGAAAATAAGAAAAATACTATATTATTATAACACTACGTATCTAATCAGCTTTACGATATATCACACACACAGGGTAATCAGAGAGAACCTAGTATTAAGACACTCCGTTCTCCATTTTCTGCCGAAAAAATAAAAATATAGCGAAAAAATACATATAAATTTAATTCTACATTATATATTTTATTCCATTTACGTACCTATTATGTAAATTCTAATAATGCCTTTTGAATTATAATTTTTTGATGAATTAAAAAATCATGTTCCCCAGAGTACCTAAACGGCATGAAATGTCAAAGGATCGTTCCGGAGTTATCGCTATTCAAATGTAAATGGTATATTTTATAATACAAATTTGCGCACGTCTACCTTTTAATGGAGTTAAATTGATCGGCATTGTGGGAAAAAAATATGATAAAGAAGTATGATTTGCTGCACAGTTTAACTGATTAGTTTAAGCACATAGAAAGTTTCCATAGAACACATCTCCAAATTCTGAATAGTTAAGGTTTGAAATAAAATTAGTTTTTTGAAGCTATCGACGCGTAAAGAGACAGCGTCTGGCTGTAAAATATGTAGGTTGTGGGTCTGATTTCCACTGTACGGAATAGTTATTTGGGAATGATTAAATAATTTTCACATCTTAAATGGAATTATTTAATCGGATTAATCGCGTATATTTGGTATTATACATTTTCGGAAACCCTACGTTTCTAACACTTGACAGTAGTCGTTGGTCATGGGTAGACTGTAGTGGCATTCGTCTGTCAGTTGACATACTTATTATATCATACTACCACCAACAATCTCTTGATTGCCTCGCGTATTGCCCTGGATAAAGGGCAAGACGCGGTGATAAGTACCGCCGTTTAATAAAAGAGAAGAGGAAAGAGAGTCTCACTTACATGCTTTCCCCCTACATATCTCTATATGTAGTGAAAAGCATGAGGAGGAAAACAATGTTAACTAACCGTGTAAGATATTTTGACGATTTTTAGCCTATAAAATAACAATATTAAAAAAAAATATATTTTGTGCAAATAATACTTTACAGCATTTGGAAAAGGGCTGATACTCTTCAAACTCCTAAAAAAAATTCCAAACGTATGCAAGAATCACTGGTTTTAAAATGAAAAAACCACATCGTAATCGGTCCATCCATACAATTACAAACTGAAGCACACATAAACATCGACGTGAAAGCTATATAACACGAGGGATTTTATAAGTCTTTTTGTGTGGTGGGTTAAAAAATACTTTTCTCTTTATTTTTGTCTCTTGTTCTTTATACAGATTCTTACAAGCACCTTCACCGTCAAGGCAGAAAGATCATCCGCAATTTACTTATAGTCTGTAAATGAACATTGATGAAAGTAACTACTTACCATACGGTGGTCGTTCGAAACGGCTGGCCTTTTTTTTTATCAAAAAAATATACATTTGAAAATAATTTATATCCTAAACCACGAAATATTAAAAAAGACTAAAGAAATTCTATGCTTTCTTTCTTTTTATTATCATTCTTTTCGTTTTATATTATGATTATAATATATAAAACGCTCCATTTACTAAATGTGTTGATTCTGAAGAATTTCTGTAGGCTATGGCTCATTATCTCCATCCCTGATTATTTTGACAAGGGTCCTCATCTTTAGAGTTATTTCACCGCAGAGATTAATCGTGAACTCAGTATTTATTTAGTTATGGATAGTCTAAAATGTTATTATAAAAGTTTTTATATAATTAAATATTTTTATCGAGGCTAGTGGTGGCGCAGTGGCACGAGGTGTGACTGTAAAACCGACTGGTTGTGGGTTCGATCCCCACTCGAGGAGATGAAATATTTACTTAAATTTATATTTCCATTTTCTTCGCTCTGGTGTCGAGGATAAGCGCGGCGTTGAGCTCTGCCACTCAACACGCAATGCCTCCAGAAATCGGCAGAAAGTGGGGAACGAAGTGTCTTAAAACTAGGTTCCCTCTGCCTACACTGCTGTGTGCGGGATGCAGCGTGAAGCTGATTTAATTTTATTTTTTTTTAAATATTTTTATATGTTTAATTTGAATGTAGGTATAAGGAATACATAAGTGCACAATTATTCAAATTCTTGATTTGGTTAACCAAAAAGAGACGTTATTTGTCATCTGTAATCTGTCTCTCCTCTTATCTTATCACTTGTGACTTAACTCTGTATCTCGCATATAGCAGTATAGGCGTGATCTAGTGTTAAGATTCTCCGTTCCCTACTTTTCGCCCTAGATGAGACATTGAGTGATGGAACTCAATGTTTTGTTACTAAGTCTGGAAAATCTTTAAACGTATAAAAAAAAAAAATTTATACGTTTTCTAAATAAGTATTAATCTATAATTCGTTCCCTTTTTGACAATCGGCATTATTTTTGTTTTTTAATAATAATATAATTTTAAAAACGATATCTGTACCTTTTAATTATAACCGATTGAATTAAATAAATGTTAAGGAAAAAACAATAGTGAAAATTGCAAAATTAAATTGGTTAAGCCATATATGAGACTAGTGTTAAGCCGTTTCTGAGATTAGTAAAAAAAAATAGTTTTGGTTCTATTATGTTATTAAATGCCAACAATAACTTTTTTTTTACGTACAGACATCGATCTGTTACGATTTAAATAAAGATACATATATACCGATTTAGTATTTATATTTAGCTTTTGTATTAAGATTTAACTAGTGCCTCAGTAAGTAATATATTTTTATAATATTAATAGTCTATGACAAAAAACTTGTGTATAAGAATATATAAAAGCAATTGTGGTCCACATCTTTTAACATACTAAAATTTTATGACGTGAAATACCCATATCACCCCGGATTTTATTGATCACAAGCTACAAACCCAAATGCGGATGAGACAGAAAGAGGATATTAAATAAATGAAACGTATTTTACCGAAACGTCGAAGATTCTCTGGGGAAATGAAATAATACTTAATTATTATGGAATGATAAGCCTGAACCAATATTGTTTCAATTTCAAGAAAA
>DWQW01010142.1:0-12389 GCA_018249695.1 Heliconius erato demophoon | reverse complement strand
AGAGAACGGTCCAGCCCCATAACTAGAGAACCCAGCTACTTTGACTGTATAATTTGTGTATTTTGTTAAACTTTGTATGTATATTTCTGTATGGAGAGACGTCTGATTCTGCCAGGCACTTTCTAAACAAAAAAAATTGTATTCATGGATTGATATAAAAATTTGAGAGCCATATATTTAATTGCTCATAATTATTAAGAAAAAAAAGACAAATGATTAAAATATTTTTTCTGTTTTATTTTTGGCTCCATAAATTTGAATTTATTACATAATCACACGAAAAGTTTATCTATCGAGAGATCGATAGTCATAATTCGCAACACGTTTTAACAAATAAGAAAAGAAAATTCTATTTTCAATAAAAGTATAAGTATAAATACCTTCAGTAGAATACAATATCGTGTATCCAATCAACGAGCTTCCTTGTCCATGTGATGCTATCGGCTGCCAACCAACTCTTAGAGACGTTGATGACACTGCGGTACATTCCACTGAAGATGGTGCGTGTTCTGGGGCTGGGAAAAGAGTTTGGTTACTAGGTTTTGTCTGTTTATATAGCAAATAGGATATTTACAGTAATATTATAAAGTTGAAAAATTTGTTTGATTTCTGAAAACTGAAATGGTTGTTTATCTCAGAAACTACCGTTACAAAATGTTTATTTTTGTCGGATGAATTAGTATTAGTAACCATAAAATCACAGACAGATGATAGCTAGTAAGTAATAAAAAGGTCTTTCTCTTAAAGCTCTTTTTCTTCTCTTTCTTTTGTTTCCTTTTTAAATTTATATGCAGGCTCTATTGAAAAGTTATCGAGTGTTAGGTGACATCTAAGTTTCGAAAAACATAAAATCCCAACTGGAACTTAGCATATATATATAAATATTGTCAGACGCATCACTACTATAACACTATGGTATCTATAATCAAAATCATAAAGAAAAATTACCTCCTTCCATGGTATCTTGAAATACAGGTAAAGAAAATGGTCCAGAGCCCGCACTGTTAAACGCTGATATTGTTACAGCATACCTAAAATACAATTAAAAATAATTATAACAAAAGTATTACTTTTAGTTGAAAATGAAACCTTAAAGATTGTAACAATTGTAAAGAAAATTAGATGTCTCAACTGTCACTTAAAATCACATAAGTTATATATTATATTTTATATATGTAGTCTTGTATTTATTTATGCTTGGTGTAGCTCCAGGATATATGGCTTCAAATTAGTATACACATATTTAATTAAATATTTTCCGATCACCTAAACTACCTAAGACTTTAAATTACACCTCAAATATCAATAATATTCATACATACTGTCGGATTATAAAGACAACGGTTGGTCCTCAACTCTTACTCTGGTAAAAAGGCGGTGTTAAGTATCGCCACTCTTGAAAATTAGGCTGCGCGTGTTGAACGAGATGTCTTAAAACTATGTTTTTATTTATTAAATATGCCTACCCTGCTATATGTAGAATACAGTCTGAATAAAAATAAGATTTCAGCTCATGCCAGCTTTCTCTTAACTTCTTATAGATAAGCAACAAATATACTCACCTAGTATTTTTTAAAAGACCACTTAACGTCGTCTCTTGTTTTCCCGTTTGCTGTGAAACTTTCAGCGTCCTTGTATCGCTGTCTTCTGAAACTGAATATCGTGTCTAAGCAAAGTAATATTAAAATAAAAAAATATTTAAAATTTACGAAATAAATAAATGTAAATAATTATTTTTAAAATGTATAGGTTATTTTATATTATGCTTTCCGTTTTAACAGAAGTAAAGAGAGTAGAAATCAACGTAACATTACTAATATCATCAAACAATACTATCATCAAATGATTTACTATGTTTAGTACACTTTTTACGCTAGTTTACGCTTATATAAAGAGTTTAAGAACTTCATAATCCTAGTCTATCTTTCTATTATACTCTTTGTCAAAAAGATAAAAAATAGAAAAAAATATTTTAGAAAGATTCTAGTATTTAATCCAGACAAAATGATAAGAATTTATAAAAATATAATTGTTTTTTCAAATGCTCAATGAAATAACGCGAGAAAAAAAAGAAACAGTTTGTGTAAAAAAGACCAGAAAATCAGTAATTTCTTACTTGTCCCAACATTTTGCGGAACAGCTTTTATATGATATCCGGTTATGACACCATTGTGATGGTCTTTGGGCGGTGGGAGCCAGGTTATGAAGAGTTCTCCAGGGCTCTCTGTTTGTTCTACTTGGATATTTGTTGGCGGGGAAGACGGAGCTAAAAAAATTTTAAGTAAGAATTACATCTAAGACCGTCGATCTGATATTCTGTGTACTACGATAGTGGCATCTTTCTATAGGTTGCTAAAAGATTTCAGCCTGTCTAGGAGTATCATCAGGTAATTTCTAGAAGATATTTCAAAAGCGGTATGAGTAAAATCACTTTGAATTTGGTTAGGTTAGAGGAGGAGGAGCTCTACAAGTCTACATTTATGTTGCAAGTCCCAAAACCTGCTCTGAGCTACGTCGCACTTTGCCTCGACATCAGAACAAAAAAAAAATATTTCCTAGTACAGGAATCGCACTCACACAACATGTCACGTTTACAGTCACATTCTTGTGCAACGACTGGTCTCGTTGACCAATAGTTGAATAAAAATAATAATGTAAAATTATATTATTATAATTATATTATTATAATTAAAGGGAAAATTTAATCGCAAAGAAAGCTTATAGAAGAGGTAGATATGAATCAGTTCATTCTATTAAATTACATTATGGACTTTCGTTTCTTAACTAAGCATACCTTCCTCGTGTGTAGTGAAATGTATAGGCGCTGTAAACCGACTGACTCCAACCTCGTTACCCGTTGCAACTCGCACAGCGTACGAGGTCGCTGGTCGTAGGTTCTGTAGTTCTATTGTCTGACGTATGTCATTATCTTTTCTGAAAATTTATTATTGAAATTTATAATTTGTTTATGATATAGATCTTTAAAATAAATTCGGAAAAAATAAATTAAATGGATGTTAAATTATTTTAAGGCTTTGAATAAGTTGCTTAATATCTGAATTTATAACTACGTCTTCAGCGAATGGTTGTTGAACCCATAACCATCGCAAGTACAATAGATAGTTGAGTATCAAAGTCCGACAACGTGCCATGCCATGGGGGATGAAAATAATTAATTACTTTGAATGTATCCACAACAATTAAGTGCTGTCAATACAAAATAAAATCACTGTTCAATGATGCTCATGATGGTAACTTTATTTATATTAAAAGTATTACTTAAGTATTTTACATAAATATGAATTCTCACCTAGTAATATTAACATTAACAGCATGCTCCCATCCACTGTCAGTGTAATGCGCAGGTATATATTGTAAAGCGTAGTTTCTATGCGCACGCGCATCACGCCATGATACCGTAGACGTGCGGGAGCGGACGGACTCAACCCGAATATCTGATGGGGGCGTCGGGGGTTCTGGCATGGGAAAAAGAATATTATTAAAATATGTAACCCTAATATCCAGGATAATCAAGCCAGGATAGGGGGCGAGCATATTAGGTTCAGTTTAGTCCAGTTCTTAATTTATGGCGGTTCAAGCGTCCTACATATTAGGTTCATAGAATAAAAATATTGATAAGATGTTGGATAAAAAAATGTTTTCATTTAAAAGTCTAAAACTAATCCTAGTAAATTCTGATGACCCTATTTTTTTACATTGATACAGGTACAGACAATAAAACTATGCTAAAAATAATAATAATTTTACCTAGAATAGTAAGAAATATATTGAAGCTGGCTGCCCCATAGGGATTACTTGCTCGACATTGGTAAAAGCCGGCGTCGCTCGCTTCAGAATATTGTATGTTCACAGTACTTTTGAGACCGACTGGGGTTTTTGTCTCGGAATGTTTTGCTCTGTAAAGAAGTGATAGTAAATTTATTATTAAACATGGACAAATTACTCGCGCTTCTTATTTACTATCAAAGCGCTCTAGGCCAATTAGGCAATAACTTCTTATGGTATTAGGTCGGAACTGCAATACGCTTGTTATATGTTTTTTTTTGCTTCACGCACTGTATCCCGCACACAGAAGACACTGTTACCCACTTTCCACCGAATTCAGTTGACATTGCGTGTTTGTTGACTGGCGGAACTTAACGCCGCGCTTTGTTTCGACATCAGAGAGAAAAAATGGATATATTATAATTCAATATTTTATTTCCTCGAGTGGGTATCGCACTTACAACCTGTCCCGTATACAGTCACACGCTTGTGTCCATGTGTCTCGAATTATTTTTATTAAATTATGTTTCTAAATATTTTACTTTACTTAGTGTATGATCAACACTTTAAATATTATATGCTTTATGAATTCACAGAATGATGAGCTTTGAAATTTGTCATTTGAGTCAGCAGATTGCAGTTGTCCATGTTCTCGGTGTAGTCGAATATAAATCTATATTTTTTCATGTAGGTTTCTACTGCATTACCCAAAGTAGCCTAAACCAAAATCTAGAAAGTTACATGATAGACGAGTAGAATTGAGTGCTGTACTCTATTTTTCAGAGACATTGAGTGTATAATAAAATGGTCAAAAATCTTACCTATGATTTTGTGAATCTAAAACATTTCCATCATGGGTCCAAGCTATTCGTATTGGGTCGTCGCCTAATGCTCGACACTCCAGTGTAACAGGATGTCCAAGACGAGAAGTTACATTTGCAGACGTTGTATCAAAATGAACTGGCTCTGGAATTTTTGATTGAATATTATTTTGTGTGCGTTGTTGATGCACAATAATACTTATTTTAAATGAGAAAAATAACTATGACCTTGGTAAACCACAATATATCAATTAGAGATGTAAAGGAGGTGGCTTAGCAAATATCCAGCTCCAGTCCACTGGATCGAAAAAATTAAAACAATTTAAGTAAATTTATTTTCTCGAT
Organism: Heliconius erato demophoon; assembly: GCA_018249695.1. Classification (NCBI taxonomy): domain Eukaryota; kingdom Metazoa; phylum Arthropoda; class Insecta; order Lepidoptera; family Nymphalidae; genus Heliconius; species Heliconius erato. The sequence continues at coordinate 7,437 of DWQW01010142.1, read as the reverse complement.
TGGGAATCGAATCCACAACAATCTTATCCACTTACTATTAACACTCATCCAAACAGTTTTGCTAAGTGGTGTTCCAACGCCATTTTCCACGTTACAAGAGTACAATCCTTCATCTGTCAAAGATACTTCTTCTATTACCAAAGTTCCATTTGGAAGACTTAGTATACCTCCTCCAGCCAGTTCTAAAACAGGCTGCCATGTTCCTAGAAGTGCTGAAAATATAAATAAATTTGAAACATTTATTAGTGACTTTCGTTGCTATATTTTTAGAGTAATTAATGGTAGCATAACTCAACATATTTTTTTTTAAATTTTGTATATTATATAATATTTATTGTTCCCAAGTTTGTTAAGACGTTCGGAAAATTACGTAAATCGTCTACTACTTACAGACAGACAGACAAACAAACTGACGAATCTTTTTTTTTTTGGAAAAAGAGAAGACAGACGGGCGTATGGGTAACCTGATGCTAAGTAATCACCGCCGCCCATGACCCTGGCCGGCTGGCCTTTAAGGTGGACATAGATCTATAAGACTTCCGCTTTTTGCTATTTAGGTACGAGACGCTAAATCGAATTTACATAAATTCGATTACATAATCAATAATAAAAATTACCGTCTTTCTTCATCCAATGTACTTGCGGTTGTGGATATCCACTCGCACTGCATGACACTGATCCTTTTCTTCCAAGCAGTAGAGATGAATTTAAAGGTTCTTCTAACCACTTTGGTGCCACTGAAACATTTTTTTATACTCAAGCTTTTCTAAGTTCACGCTGTATCACGCATAGATCACAGGATACGGAATGGTAACCTAGTGTTAAACGCTTCGTTCCCCAGGCACCGTCCAAAATTCGAGGCATTGCTTGTTGAGTGGCTAAATTCAACACCGCTACTTGTCTTGTTACCAGAGCGAGGAAATGAATATAACTTATTCGCTCGAGCTGGAATCGTACCGGCAACTGTCACGTTAGACGTTATTGTAACGCTGTGCCACGATGGTTAGACTCCTTTAATACATTTTAAATACTATTAAATATAGTATATAAATTTATTCAAGCTCGAAACTCCACAATACTGAGTAAAGCTAAAAGTTTGGGAAGAAAGTTAATGTTTGTATTTCAATTTATAATATATGGGTATATATCTAGCAGAAGTTTCGACTACATGAGAGAATTGTGTGTTTAGTTTCACATAGCATGATAAGCAGACCTGGGAGCCTTGTGTTAAGACACTCCGTTCTCCATTAAGACATTTCCGTTCCCCACTTTTTTTTAAGCATTGCGTTTTGAGTGGAACTCCACGCAACAATTTACCTCGTTACCAGAGCGAGAAAATGAAAATATTAAATATTTCATTCCCTTGAGTGGAAATCGAACCCACAACCGTCGTGTTTACAGTAACACACTTGTGCCCCATAGTATCTTAAGGTAAGGCATAGAGAAACCAGCATCCACTATATTAATATTTATTATACAATTTAAATAAAATTTACCTTTTATATATAATTCAGTAGATTTATTGACTTTGGCAACGTGATTCGATGCTACACATGTATAGGTACCGCAGTGTTCTAAGGAGACCCTCTTGATGACTAATGCACTAAATAGTTCTGAACTTCTCTCTACCACCTAAAATTTTTAATTTATAAAATGTTATATAGAAAATATAAAAATAAAAAACAAATGTTACAGATTTTAAAATATTTTTTGGAATAGAAGTAGTGTAAATAGTTTTAGTTTTAAATACGAAGCTAATAAATAATATATGATAAGTATTGATGAATGTAAATTTATTGTTTATTAATTATTTATATTTTCCATGTTTATGTAGAGTTTTCATCATACCAACCAGACCAGGGAATGGTCTGTATTTAAGTATGGATTTCGTTACTTTACATACAAACCTTGAGTCCACTAGGAATCCTTTTACCATCTTTCAACCACTCAAAATGTATCGGCAAATCACCACTCCGGACGTTACAATAAATATTCACTATTTGACCTTCCTGCAAGTTGTTCCCTAAAAGTAGGTCCTCTAAAATCGGCGCCTCTATAACTTGTATTTCAAATGCCCTCCTTGCCATTTCTCCGGAAGGTGAGGTCACTATGCAAGTGTATACAGCACCATTATCCTCCTTACTGATTTCAGCTATTGTTAGAACACCATGTATATTGACAATGCTACGAGTGCGTCGAAATTTGCGTTTCTGATGATTTTGACGTTTGTAACGACTTTGGAACAAGTTGTTTGAGTTTATCGTCTTGCCTTTGTGCTCCCAGTCGATTTTACTGTTGGAAATTTAATTTATTAGTATTGAAATTGGGGGCCTAGTCCTGTTTAAAATTTTATAAGAAATTTCAGTTCAGACAATTAAAACCGTTCTTCCGAATTTCTTACGACGAAATAAATCACTTTTGTATAAATTTCTGCTTATAAAGTTAATACATTTATTCATATTGCATTCATAAGATACATTTGTATTTTACAGAAATATTTAAAATGTTCTGAAAAGGGATGTTAATCTAAACCGCAATCTCTTGTAGGCCATGTTAATTAGACATGTCCTAATTGAGCTATAGCAGCGTCAAATCTAGATCTAATTGATCAATTAATATGTAGCTATATAGGTATGACCTGTATAATATATATACTGTATATATAAAAAAAAAATATGAAGAATCTACGGAACTCTACTATATCCTCTCTAACTAGGTGGATGTTTGTTCCTCTTTCGCACAAAACTACTGAACGAGTTTAGATGAAAATTTACAATAATATAGCTTCTATGTCAAAATAGGACAAAGGTTATTATAATTTATGTAGATAAGATTTTGGGTCCCTAATAAAATTATAATTTAAACAGTATTGAGTAAAAAATAAATAAGCTTTAGGACTTCGTTTGATAGTCGTGGACTCACTTACTGTGTTAGGAAAGTCGTAGTTAAAATTATAGTACCGTACCTTATTGGATATCCGTAGAAGGGACACCTTAGATTTATAGATTCTCCACTTTGCACTTTAATTGGTGGCAACGATCTGATATATGGAGGTCCTGGAAAATAAAAAGATAGTCTTTTTTCTTTTACAGTTTATATATTTTTTAGATATTTAAATTTTCATAGGTGAAAATTAATGTGGTTAAGTAATAACGTTAATTCATTTTGGAATACAGGCAGAGAAAACTTTAATGTAATACGTTCCTTCATATTTTACTTTCTTCAACGTGGAAAATAAAATGGCTTGTTATTGGAACTCTATTATATACAGTATGATCGACAAGTCGTGGCCGCCATAAAGTAAAGTTTTCTTATTCTTAACTTTTGCGCATTGTACACTCGGGGAGAAAATGATTAAAAGTAAGAAAAATCCTGAAACAAAATCTGTGCATCCATTTGCAGCTAGCTTCTGGACGAGAGTTCTGGAAGAGAAAGAGAGAGAGAGAGAGAGAAAGACAGAAAGAAAAAAAATTAAAACTCATCATCCCAACCAGCATTAAGCAATCCTTAATAATTATTTGAAAATTTACCTAGCTTACTCAAGGTAGCGTGGCGCAGTGAAACAATTTTTCACTATAAACACTCGGCGGGTTGAACTATTGACATTTTCATGTTCTGGTATTTGGATTCCAATTCGGATTGGAATGCAAAATAACATACATAGTATAGTAGTACATACCATAAACATCAAGCCTATTCTCATGGCTGGCCACGTGGTCTCCCTCTTTAGCTGTACAGGAATACAATCCACCGTCCTCCACTCTAACTCGAGTAATGTTTAACTGCGCTACCACTGAGTTATCGGATGTCATTAGTTGTCCTAATGCGTATCTGTAAAATATAGTGTTGTAAATATGAGAAGCTGAAGATAATCAGCTTCACGCTGTATCCCACACACAGCAGGGTAGGCAGAGGGAACCTAATGTTACGACACTCCGTTCCCCACTTTCTGCCGAATTCTGGAGGCATTGCGTGTTGAGTGGCAGAACTCAACACCGCGCTTAACCTCGACACCAGAGCGAAGAAATGGAAATATAAATTTAAGTAAATATTTCATCTCCTCGAGTGGAGATCGAACCCACAACCAGTCGGTTTTTACAGTCACACCTCGCCGCTGCGCCACGACTGGTCTCTAGATTATCTAAATTGACACATTTTTATTTCTATTATTCCTCTCTGGCAAGATCCTCTCAGACAATGCGCGGCGTTGAATTTCGCCACTTAGCTTAGATACATGCATCATAACACTAGGTTCTCTTTGCCTACTCTGCTATATGTGGGGTAACGTGTAAAGAAAAAAAAAATCCAATTTAATTGAAATGTTCCTACACAAGTTATTTTTGTTGGAAGTTATTTTCATTTTCTCTGGCAATAAGACAAAGTCGAGGTATTGAGTTTGCCATTCAACATAATGTGGTGAAAATCAAGCGGTGCATGTGTAATGGAGTGTCTTAACACTATGTTAAGAAATTACATATTTAGATAATTATCTCTAGTTATAAGCCTTATTTAAGCAGCAGATAAATATAAAATTGATATTAGCTAATAATAATGAAAAAGTTAAAAAAAAGTACGGGCTACGTGTTTGTAGTGCTTAGTTAAAATTATAATAAAAAAAAAAAAAAAAAAACACTATGTTCCTTTTGTCTACCTTGCTATGTAAGGAGTACAGCGTGAAGTCAAAAAAATGATAAATGAATTGAAATTCTCAATAAGTGAAGCTATAATAAGAATGATTAGATTAATGGTAAGGAGCTGATATAGCGATAGCAAACTTTCGACGCTCATTGTTAGACATACATAAATCGAAAAAATATATAATTTAAAATAATTATACAACTGTTCCGTTACTGAGGGATTGGCAATCTCCAGTAGCCTATATTTGAAAGTTAAAATTTGAAATGTATGGTAAGGTAGGTTTAAATTCCTAAGAGAAGGAGAAAAAACAGGACTTTCCATTTACACATAATTTGCGGTCTCCAACTTTCGTCGAATTTTTGCGTGTTGAGGGGCGGAATTCAACGCCGCGCTTTGAAACTCAACACTAATATTACTTATAAAAAATATAATTGAGACTAGTCGTGACGCAGGGGCACAAAGTGTGACTATAAAACCGACTGGTTGTGGGTTCCATCCCCACTCGCGGAGATGAAATATTTACTTACATTTAAATTTATATTTCCATTTCTTCCCTCTGGTGTCGAGGCAAAGCTCGGCGTTGAGTTCTGCCACTCAAAACGCAATCCCTCCAGAATTCGGCAGAAAGTGGGGAACGGAGTGTCTTAACACTAGGTTCCCTCTGCCTACCCTGCTGTGTGCTTTTCTCAAATATAAAAAAATATAATATTTAATAAAACTGTAATAAAATGAACACTGTATAAGTAGTAAGTAGGAACGAATATTTTGTAATATGTTGAAGTTTCATAAAAATATTAATGCGGAAACAGAATTTTAAAATGAAGTCTAAATTAAACGATACTTATTTTTAATTTTTAAGCTTGTTACTAAAAAACTGCGGTAGTGGTAAAAGTCCGTGAATCTCTTCATTATGTTCAAAATCAACATAATCTCGTGGAACACTGTGTGCATTTATATAAGTACATTTTACTCATGTTATAAAGTAACTTTTTAGGTTTTAATATATTTTTTATATATTATTCATTTTTAAAAGTGAGTTTCGTGGTTATTCTACGTAATATATGGTACGAGAAGCGGGTTCAAAAAATCTATATAATTTGTAAAGTAAAGCTACATGTAAATGCAACGGTGGTGGTGGTAGGTAGATATGCCTGTGAACTTAACAGAGCATTGTAGAGTAGATCAAAAATAAAATGGAGTTCTCTTCGCATGTTGCTGCAGCTGAGTTCTATAGTTCCTGATAGATTTTAAAAATAGTTCTAGCGTCTTTACGCAAAAAAAGTCAATTAAATAAATACATTTTTACAAAAAAAACCGACTTCAAACAACGAACTAAAAAAGCTTTTAAAAAATTATTTTACATAAAATAAAACGTGCTTTGATTTATTTTAAAGTAAAATAATTAAAAAGTAATTTAATAATAGATTATTTTTTATTAATATATTTATTATATTACCTATGTTTTCAGAAAACGTATAAAAAATTTAACGCGTATTTAAATCCGCGCCTCTTGGAAACCGTCCAAGCGCTTTAACCATTACGCCAAACGTTCATTTCCATTCCACTCATTAGTGGTCAGAGTACTTGGACAGATTCCAAGGAGCACGGGTTCAAATCCTACCACGATCAAATTGTATACATTTTCTAAAACAGTAACCTTTCTAACTGTGGAATAATACTGTAAAAATTAAAAATAGGGAATAAATACTTTTTTCTGTCTGTCGTTTATACGCGAACTAATCTAGCGTGTAAAAGAGAGTCTTCATACAAGTGTTTCGAAATTGGTTTTGAACTCGACACGACGTGTTGTGATTGTAAGTTGAGAGTATCGACACTTTTGATTAGTTTTTCTGTCAATTTTAACTAATATCAGAAAGATGTTTATTTGAAATAAAAGTTAAATTGCATTGCATGCATCGTCTAATTGTCGTTAGTTTGCGTGCCGAGTGGCGGAACTCAACGCCGTGGTTCGTTTTGTCGCCGTATCGAAATAATTAAAATGAACTTAAATCAGAAAAATTGAAATTCAATAAAAAGTAATGATAAAAATTACGACTCAGGCCATCATGGCCCAGTGGGAGTACGTGTAACATAATGGTTGTGGGTTCGTTCTCTACATATTGTAGAATGTCTTAACACTAGTTCCTAACTCTTACCATGCTATGCTAGAAAAAGAGCGAAACTGCTAAAATCTACTTTTAACCAGGAAAATCGCATCTCTACAGTACAAACATGGCTCGTACCCATGTTTAACATAGAAATCGAACCTGGGAACACCGCTGTCGTAACGTTAACCAATTTCACTTTATGCTGTATAACATTTGTTCGTACATTGTGTTTGTGAAAGAGCTATTCAATAGTTAAGAGGATTGAATTTTGATTTCAACGAGCTGTATGTAGGTACCACGCGCTTATACTGACGTTGGATTTGTATGAAACTTATGTGTATTTATTCATATTTTTTAAAATATTTTTACAATATTTTTAAAACCCGAGGAAACAAAAGGGTTATATAAGTTTGAACTGTCTGTCTGTGTGTGTATGTGGCATCGTAGCTCCACAACGTGTAACAGTATATACCTTGAGTATAAGTAAAAAATAAATAAATAAATAAAATAAAATATGCATGGCAATGCACATAAATAACATAGTTAATTATAAATAATACAAATTATATATTTTGAATAAAATATTAATCGAGACGAGTTCGTGTATTGTCGTCCCGAGTGTCGCGACCGTCGTTCCGTATATATAGGTGGTGGTGATGCTCGGAAGGCAGCGGTCGAGTCGAACTATTAA